>MNCI01016594.1:503191-514893 GCA_015680685.1 Gnetum montanum
CCGTACACACCCTGAACTATGCAACTGTGGCTACCAAACGCTAATCGTTACTAGGATTACCACACGCAACTCACGTGCTCGAAGCGGTCGTACTGAGGCACTTAACTAACCTAAGTGTGACAAGAAGCCGATTCCTTGACTAGCCGTACACATCCGTAGATGCTCGTAATCAAGTCGTACTTGTCTCATGTTCTAGGAGGAAGGGGTGAGAGAAACTAATTGCGATGAGTAGCCGATTCCTTGGCTAGCCGTACACGTTCGTCAACTCTTGTAACCAAGTCGTACTCATGCCGTGTTACTAGGAAAGTAGTAAATAACATTAATTAAACCTATCCATGCACTACAAGGTTTATCCACAAAGCTCGTCTTTATTACCGTACACAACTTGCATTCAGGTACAAAGCTGCTTGAATAAAGAACCGTTCACTTGGGGGACTCCTACTGCGGGCACATGGAAAATATTCTATCTCTGGGGTGATCAATCCGCTAGAGCTTCGCTACTTTATGCCTAGGATGTCAAATGAGGGGAGTGCCGCCTCTTATTTATAGATATGGCGGCGGAATGCGATATCGCGTCGGCTGTGATATCGCGTACGTGTTATCGCGGCTTGTGCAATCCGCGTCTCATCAATGATGAAGGCATAAATTAATGAGGTCCTCTAGTAGCTCAAGGGAGGAAGTGATGTTTGGCAGCCTATCTTTGATGGGCTTAATCACTATAACAAAGTAGAGATTTGCATGAAAGGGCTATAGATCGAGGTGATAAAAGAGTACATGAACCTTACCAATCTTTGTTATGCAAACTTGATGATGTTGACTACTAGTAGGCCATGGTTAGAATTAGAGAAACTAGTGGTTAGCTTGTACTTAATGTTTGAAGCAGAGTTCAAGCATCACAAAGATACCAAGTAGAAGCTTGAGATTGCCAATGCTGAACTTGAGGTTTTTAAGGTGAATTTTACTAATCAACAATCAACTACTGAGAGCCTAGACAAGTGGATGAATGATTACTAGGAGCTTCGCAATGCACTTAGAGTGTTCAATATTGAATGAAAATGCACTTAGAGCTATTCCCTATAATGTCCTATCCGTGGGATACTCCCATTCCAGCCCATATTAGAGATGTGGCATGGACTATGAATGATCACCAGAGTAAGGAGGAGAAGATGAAGGCACTAATGAATGCCTTTTGTCTTCCACGAAAATTTGCAGTTGCCATAGGAAAACCATAATTACCTTAACCATTACATGTGCCTAAAGAAGGAGAAGGTCCTCTAGAACCTTGGGAGCCTCCACTACTTGTGATCGTTTGATCTTCATCATCATCTTCACATCGTCCAAGGAATTATGTTTGTTAGTTTTATCCTTTTGTATAATTTTTTTGTCTTGAACACCAAAATTTTTGTAATCATTGTAAATCATACACTTGGGTACTTAGTTTTTGTTCTGTTGTTTGTATGTTTGTTTTATGTGTTAATAATCCCATACCTTCTAAAATTTTGTAAAGAACTCAAGGATAAGTTTTGATTCAGTCGTGTAGGTATGATGAGTTGCATGGTTTATCCACATTAATGGGATGTCTTCGACATAACCTTGTCAACAAGATGCTATTGATGCGACCTCATCAATGGGATCTCATTAACATGATTTCGTTGACATAGGATTTGACCCATTGGTTTGTACTCATCAATGAGGCATCCTATTTTTGCCTATAAATGTGCACCTTTCATTGCATTTATGACATCAAGTCTCATAGTTGTAATGAAGTTCTTGCTTTTTTTTTTCCATTCAGAAGTTAGAATATAGTATGTGTAGTAATAAAGGTAAGATTTCTAGTCAAACCTTGTAGAACTTTGAAATAGATTAATTGTTTTACTTAAGCATTTAAAATTTCAAGTAATTTTCTTTAGTGTTTTAAGGAATTAAGTGATTAATTAAGATAGATTAAATAATGATTAATTAAAGCACATAAGTATGACCACTTTGAGCATATGCTTGATGCTTGGTGATCCCAGTAATGCTTAACATGTGATAACATAGTAGCATTAAACATGTTAAGGATGTGCATGACAAGTGGAAATGGATGCTTCTATTAGGATTAATTAAATATTAGCTAGCTATTAGATTAATTTAGCAATTAAATACTCTATTCGTTTTTCTTTATTCTTACGTAACATAGAACATAAAAGACAAAATGATAAAAATCACATACCTTAGTTAAGCTTAACCATACCATTGAACTTCACAAGTGTAGCTAGGAAGACAATGATTGTAACATTAATTTCACCTCCTAGACCAAGGCACTAATAAAACCTATAAAGTCTTTAAAATTTGACCAAATTGTTGAGTGAACACTAGTAATTCATATGATTGAGTGTATGGTATACTCGTAGCTCATCACTTGAGCTATGTACTTATTTTTGTGAATAAATAATAAAGTATGATAGATATGAAATTATCATCTATGCCATTTGGATCATGACATTGCAAAGATCAATTTTCATTTTAGCAAGTGTTATACATTTAGAAAAAATGAATATTATTTATTATATATTTATATTTTATTTAATTATTATTTTTAATTTTATTTTTTAACTTTGTAAACTTCAAATATGAATATATTTATCTCTAGATGTTTAATTGAGGTGAAACAAGTATCATTGAAATTTTTATTTTACATACTATTTTATAATGCTATTAGTGAAATTTTTCAATTTCTACATTTTTGTGGCAATACATATTTATATTTTTTAAAATAAATTTTATTTAATTATGTATGTGAGTATTATGAAATTTTGGTATGTTGTGTTCTACTATATTTATGCTTTAAATTAATATTTTTTAATCTATTTTATAGCTTCCTTTTAAATTAGTAAATAAAGGTTAAATCTAGATCCTTAGGATTTCATAGTACTTTTATTAGTTATTTATAGGATTTTTATAGATAATTAATAGGGGCGTTACACTAGTGGTATTTTATGTAATAAAAGAATACCAATAAAATTGAAGGAAAAATTTCACAAGAAAATAATTAGGCCTACTATCTTATATGGTACTTAATGTTGGGTAGTACAAAAGAGGCATAAACAACAAATCAGAGTGGCAAAAATGCGAATGCTTAGATGGATGTTGAATGTTACCAAAAGAGATAAACTACATAATATAGACATTAGAGAAAGAATTGAAGTGACTTCTATTTCAAATAAGTTATAGGAATAGTGGCTTAGATGTTTTAGCTATGTATGAAGAAGATCTATAGAAAAAGGTTGTTACATCATTGTTCTAGAAAATCTAACAAAAGGAAGACAACTAATGACATGGGAAAAAACAATTGAAGATGATTTCAAGAAACTATAGATAAATAAAATCTAGTTCTTCATAGATGTCAATGGTGAAAAGGAGCTCATGTAGCCAACCCCATATTATTGGAACAAGAATAGGATGTGATGATGATGATTGATTCTTAAGCATAATGTTATATTTTAATATAATATATTCTAATATTATATTATATTTTCACAAGTACTATAGGCTAGTATATTTTAGTATATGTTATATGCTTATGCTTATGGTTATTCATCTTGAGGTTTGACTTCTTGACTCCTTGTTTATATGTATTATTGATACATTGGTATTTTACGATTAGTACATCATGGTATATTTGCTTATAAGCTTGTGTATAATATATCTTGAAAAAACCCTTTATGTATTGGTAAGAGTTAATCCTAGACTTTATTGATAATTCTACATGTTTAATTATATTATGATGATATTCTTCTTGAGGATTGAACCATGGACCTTTCTCTTATTATAAATATTTTACAATTATTATTATTACTATATTTCTTTTCTTGATTATTATTTCTTATATTTGCTAATGCTTGGTGGTTCTTGTGAAGGTTTGGTTGGAAGTTGATGGTGGCCCATTACTACTAATTTATATTTATTATTAATATTTGTATTATATTTTGTATTTTTATATTATGTTAAGGTTTTTGGAATAATGTAAGAATATGATCTAAAGGTATATTAAAAATTTAATTAGGCTTATTTTCCAAGTCTTCTTTTATTTTATCTTTGTGCATCTAGAACCTAGTCTTGGATGATGCAAGTTAATTCTAGTATTTCTTGGTGACTGGAATCCATAAACATAGGTACTTGTGGATAATTTAAATTCTTTTGTGGATACACATGATTTGATCTTAGATATATATATCTCACTCACTCACACACACTCTCTCGCAAGTGTGCATAATAGATCTCTTGGAGGTTTTTAGATTTGAATTTGTTCTTACTTGTGAAGTTGTGCTCTCATTTTATCTCTTAAGATAAAGGAAATATTCCTCCTTTCATTAATTTTTTCATAAAGATTAATGCTTTTTATACCTACCTTCTTAATTATTCTTCTTTGCTATTGTAATCCCTATTTTCTATTCTTATTTTTGTAAATAATGCTATATTACATTTGGGCCTATTTTTAAAAATCTTTTCTAGCATCTTGTATCATCGTCTTCTTATGGTGGTGATATAATTTTGGTGTGTTATGCATAGAAGCATGACACGGATGGTGTTTGAAAAAATGACAACATTTGATGATGATGGCTAGCAAACTTTTTAAGCATGTATGACTCTATTCAGGATGTTAGAAAGTTACGAGATGATGATTTGGCTACTAATGTTGGCTAGTTGGTCATGATAAGTTGACTTTGGAGTTGGTCCATAAAATTAGTAGCATGTAGTCAATATCTATAGGAAAATTGATACAAAGATAACAGGGCTTATCATAGTAAAGTTTATTTAGAGGTTCTATCAACGTAGTGGCACGCTACCTAGTTGATCTTACCAATGTAAAGTTGACTTTGGAGTTGGCCCATTAACCTAGTGGTGCATAGCCTTGCATGAGAAAAGATAGCTATAGGATTAATACTAGACATAAATGTAACCCAACAATTGATTTTATATGAGGGTGCTCTAAAGACGTAAATTTTCTAACCAAGAGGTTTGATGACTAGTTTAAATTAGTATTAACCTTATAGTTATTGTAATATTTGATGCTAGAAACCTCATGGGAATATCATTAGTTAATGCCATGTTAATTTGTGCATTAATAGTATTGTTAATGATCTTAATTAAAGGTTATGTTGATTGGTATTACATATTGGTTCTATAGTGTACTTTAGAACATGGATCTCAACTTCCAACTTTGTTCTAGATGGAAACAACATGATTTCCTCTACTATGAAGGTGTTCTAATATTTCTTGCATGTGTTTTATGTAGATTATAGGTGAAGGATTATTTGGAGACTCCAAGTGATAGTGGAGATAATAGATTAAAGTGCACAATATCAATGATGGTGTAATACAAATAAAATATTTAAACATTATTGTATATTTGGGCCCATGTTATAGATTTGTAAAATAATCCATGTAGTTATCTATTGTATCTCTTGTAACTTTATACATAAAAGATTTGTACTTGTGATGTTGGTGTACCATTCCATGGATATTTTAAAGTGATTATTTCTTTAAGGCTTATTTAAATATGCTTATTGGATTATAATATTTTATACTTGATGTTTTAAGATTTCTAATTGTCATTGATTTTGGATAATAAGTATTTTATATCAGTTATATAACTTTCTAAGTAATTTTTTTATGCTTCATAATTAATTTCATGTATTAATCTATGGTAACTTTTAGGGTGTGATACAAATCCTACAACTTTAACAAATCCATGTTGATGAGGACTATTACTAGAAACAAATGTTTCATCTAAATTGGCTTAAAAGGAAGGATTAATGCACTCACTTCTTCTTCAAAACCACTAATAAACATAGATAAGCAAATAGAATTTAGCAAGTTAGTAATGATTTATGATAAGTAGAAAATTTGTTAGATCTTAATCATCCATCTTGTTATAGATGAGAGTTATAAATTAGAAATTTGATATTCATTGTCATTAGTTCCAAATTCTATATCTCAAGAGATGAGAGACAACAAAGTCCCATTATAGCTTGTTAATGGAATTTTATGAGAAATTCTTTCACATAATTAGAAAAAACATTATGCACATTGCATAAACCATGCTTGATACCATTGGAGTACCAATTAAGCTTAAAAATAAAAAGGTGGTAATGATCCTAAAAAGGGAGAGAGCAACTCACCCTGCTAAATTTAGGCAAATATTAGTTTGCAATATTATCTAAAATATTTTGATCAAAGTCTTGATTAGGAGGCTTAACAATATGATGCTTAAGATTATATTAAAAGTCAAGATGGTTTTATTTAACGGAGAGTTATTTAGGATCAAATCATTCTCAACCACAAATATATGTATGTTTACAAAAGGTATAACTTCTAACTAATGTTCTTGAAGTTGGATATTGCCATGGCCTAAGTAAAAATCGACCTCAAAAGCATCCAATTACTTAATAAGCTTACTAATTTAGAGTTCAAATTTAAGAAACTTAAATAAGAAATGAGAAACGTCTTTATTTTAAGTCATAAATTATAATGCTAGAAGCATACATACAAGAATCTTTGGAAATAACACAAATGTAAGTCTCCACTCTTTTGAAATATGAAGTCTTATAATGCTTATAACAAAGCTTACAATGGTTTCACTTGCATAACAAACCTTTAGTTATGCTTATATGTCTATTATTTTATAGGTTTACCCTGATCATTGAGCTTAACCATTTGAATCACTTTTCTTTTATAGACTTGCTCTGAACATTAAGATTCATTATTTAGATGTGGAAACTATAAAGAAATTAATTTTTTTTGACTATAGGAGGCTACAACTCACATCCTTACTTACAATTCCTATTATTACAACCAATTGTGGTCTACATCGGTGTATCCTATGGAGTTAACCATAAATCTAAAAAGCTTTCCTAAAGTGATTTTAATCTACTATAACTTGCATGAGCTCACATTGGTCTCATTATGATATCCTTTAGCTTGTACCTTCATGCACTATGTAAAAAATCAAAAAAATTAATTTTTTGATATTAATGACTAATTGTAAGCAATTGTAACTCACCCTAATCTTGTAATTAGTTGCTTTTAAACAATATGAGTCAAAAGGATACAAGTATTAGTTTTGTAATTCTTCTACATCATTTCTAAACATTTTAATGAAAAAGTATAACTCATAACTCAGGAATTGTACAACCTATGTACAAAATATAAGTAACTAGAAAACACATTATGCATATGTGTAAAGCATTGAGATCAAGTAAGAATTAATGAATCAATAAGAGATAAATGCTAAGAAATAATAAGAATAGAAGTTCAAGATATATAAGAATCATGATATACACAAATAATAAAGTTGAAGTAGTTAACAACTTAGAAATATTAAGAAGTACAAGAAAATGTAAAAAAGCATAGGATCTATAACTAGCACCTAAGCATCAAATCCAAAAGGTTAAAGAAGTAGCTTGTATGCTTTGAGAAGAAGTGAAGACTCTATAAAAAATAGGATCTAATGTCTTAAATAAGTAAAGAAGATCTTAGTGTTGCCAAAGATAACATGATCTAGTTTTTTAAATAAGAAGAGAAGGCCATCTAGAAGGGTACATTGAAAAGTAAACCAAGACAATGATTCATAAGCTAGGTTAACAAATTTAATTTTGGAGAACTTCTTACACTATTGGCAAAGAAGTTCTAGAATAACAAATTTGCTTATTGCCAATGCATATGTTGATTTTTATCTTGCTAATGAAGAAAAAGATTATGAATTTGAATAACATGATGAAAATAATGGTTTGTGAAAGATCATTCATAACCATAGGAGAAGACACCACCATAGTGCCAACAAGTACTAAAATGAGTACAAGGAGGACATTCAAGTACATCATGGCCACTATTCCATTAGGAGAATGTGCTTTAAAGAAGTCAAGATCTACGTTCATTGTTCATAAGAACATAGTAGAGAAGGAGAAGGACATGTTAGAAGTTATTGCAATATTTTGTAAAGTAAATGAACAACTAGGTAATGGATTCTTCATTGTCCCTTCTACTAATTATGCTGATAGGATAGATATTAAGTTATTCATATGCATAGATATTTCTGATGTTGCTACCTTAGTGGAAAACAAGAAATTCTTACATATAACTAAGGAAACACATATCTTGAGGGCTTGTATTGACTTAATATTTTTCAATGCTCATAAGTTAATAGGAGCACAAAATTATCTATCCTATATAAGAATTCATTAGTCTTACAAATAAAATAAAAATAGGCACTTTTAGAAAAAATTGGTCAAGTAGTAAACCAAGGATGAAGATGTTGCAATTACGAGGGTAGTACAATATTGAGTGCATTCCCAAAATCCAAATGTTTTGAATAGTCATGAGCTTGTAAGAATAAGGTTATATTTATATATGGAGTCCATGATCCATTACATAGCATTCCATCAAGTTAAAGATCATAAGAATGATGTAATTGCACACACAGTTATGAAGTTATCAATTATTAAGAAGGAAGAAGAAGACTAGGATACTATGATATAAACTTAAATCATCAAGTATGAAAAAAATTAAGATGGATTTTTAGATTTTTGCATAAATTGTGAAGTAGTATAAGGGATATGTTGGACCCAAATTATAACTACTAGAATAAGGACAAGGATGAGGAGCTCTACATACTAACTTAATGGGAGAGTGTATGAAGATGAAGGATAAGGATCAACAAGAAATAGAGAAACTTAAAGATAAAAAAAATATTTACTAAGATTATATATAAAAGATATTCATAAAACAAACAAAGATCTTGTAGGCAAGCATCAAGATCTACAAGTTAACATCCAGGAAGCCAAGGAATAAGTGAATGTAGCTTGCACATTAGCAAAAGAACATCTTCTAAAACTGATTTCAAAAGAAGGTGAAGCTACTACTTGTGAAGAGGAAATTATAGCATTACGAAGGAAGATGGAATTGCTGAAGGAATCCATAAGGAATCAAAAGTCAATAATCCTATAATTACCTGTTCTAGAGACATCAATGGATGTTATAATTGCTAAAGTTAGCATATCATAGAATATTTTTATCCTTCATCACCATCACCTATTATTATCTTGGTTAATATTGACTTCCAAGTAATTAAAATATCATTTACTTCTTCATTCTCTCTTATTATTGAAATGCAGTCCACCTTGGTATTTCTTTAAATTGACATCCCATGATCTACTATCATATTAAAAATCAATAAAGTTTGTAGTTCTTATTTTTCATAAAAAAATTCATGTTATTTATTATTTATTTTATGAATTATAGAATGAATGGAAGTAATTTCATCAATTCTTATGAATGTATAATCCTTTGTAATTGATCATCATAAAGTATTATACACTTGTAAAACATCTATTATGACTCATTGAATTCATGAGAAAACAACAAACAAAGTTAAAAAATGGATGTATGAAGGGGAGTATTGAATCATATGAGTTTAAAGTATAGAATCATTAGTTTCTTAATCCATCAAAATTTTTTGTAAATAATTCATAATGAAAAGGTATGACTCATAACCTAGGAATGATTACAACTTATCTATGAAATAAGAGTAAGTAGAAGTCAACTTCCAAATGTATGTAGTGTATTAAGATTGAGTAAGAATCAATGAATTAATAAGAGAAGAACACTAAGAAACAATAATAATAGTAGTTTGAGATATATGAGTCATGACACATAAAAATAATAAAGTTGAAGCACTTAATGCATTAGAAATATGAAGAAGTACAAGAAGATGTTATGAAGCATAGGATTCATAATTAGTAGTTAACCATCACAATCAAAAGGTTAAAGAAATGACTCATATGTTTGAGATGTAGTGAAGACTCTAGAAAGAGTAGGATTTAGTTTCTTCAATAAGAAGTGAAGATCCTAGATTTCCAAGTTTAACCTATTCTAGTTGATGAGCCATGATATCGCGTACGCCATATTGTGGCCTTCCATGCGATATCACGTACGTGATATCATGGCCTGCCTCATTACCTATAAATAAGAGGCAGCACACTTGGTCTACATAGTTAGTGATGAGACGCGATATCGTGGCCATTGTGATATTGCATCCCATGCGATATCGCGTACATGATATTGTAGTGCGCCGTCATATCTATAAATAAGAGGTGGCTCTCCCTTGTTTTCTTATCCTAGGCTAGAAGTAGGAAAACTCTGGCAGATTGATCACTCCAGATATAGAATATTTTTCATGTGCCCGTAGTAGGAGTCCTAAAGTGAATGGATCTTTATTCGAGCAACATTGTACTTGAACAAAAGTTGTGTATGGCAATAAAGACGAACTTCCTGGATAAACCTTGCAGTGCATGGAATAGGATTTTATTTAATGTTATTTATTACTTTCTCTTTCACCCTTATCTCCTAGTAATGCGAAATGAGTACAACTTGATTATGAGCATTTAAGGATGTGTATGGATAATCAAGGAACGGATGCTCATCACACTTAGGCTAGATTAGATTCTCTCAACCCTTTCCTCCTAGTTAAGTTCCTTAGTACAACCACTTCAAGCACTTGCGTTACACGTGGTGATCCCAGCAATGATTAGTGTTTGGTAGCCACGGTTGCATTGTTTTAGGGTGTGTACGGTAAGTGGGAATGGATGCTGACGCTAGGTAATTTAGACTTAGTTCATTAGTTAGAGTTAGTAATTAGTTTCTCAACCCTTCACCTCAATAGCATAGGAGATAAAATAGAAAAAAGCTATAAAAATCATATACCTCAGACTTACTTAACCATACACCATGACAACTACAAGTAAGTCTGGGAAGACAATGAATAATTAACCCTAAGTGTTCCATGGGGCGTGTAGGCACTTAGTCTATAGAGTTCGATAGGATTGCACATGCTACGCTTGTATTCGTATGGTTAAGTGTAGGAGTACCTTGCCACTCATCATTGGTGCCATTGCCAGGGACTAAGTGTTTGTGCGCTGAATAGAACATAGGATATCACTCACATCGTTGGGAGCCTAAATGAGCCTTCAGGTTAATTAAAGAAAAAATATATAACAGTAAAATTAGCACATCGATAAGACATAATGTCTTCTTCTTCTTCTCACAAGAGAAATTCACCACCTAGGGATAATACAAAGAACAATCGGCAATCAAAAACACATAACCAAAATCAGCCAAGTCCTCAACAATACCGGATAGTCTATACTCATCTTGATGAGTATATTCCAGACTTCACATTTATCCTCCATCAAAATGAATATCTGCAATGGAGAGATTTGCAAGGTAACATAGTGTTACCTCTAGATCGGGCAGTCCCAAACATGCTTCTCCATGCTTTGGCATAGATTGGCATGACACAGCTTTATGCTGAATATGTTGCAACAGATTTTGACTCAAGGGATTATTATTCCACAGAAGCAAAACATATGAGGGACTCAAGGTAGGAGAGCCAACATACACTGTTGAAGGGAAAGGAGGTCCCACACGTCCTTAGTGAAATCAGAGATGGTGAACCACTCATAACGGGTTCTCTATTAGATGATGTTCCTTCTTCTAATGATGGTGAGGAGGTGGGTATCAGAACCTACGCTCAATGATACATAACCATGGTTCTGATCCCCATGAACACCAACTGTTCATAGAGGGAATAACAACTCATAATAAGGATGGGCACTTAGATTGTCATCATGATCGGGGCTATAGTAGTCGAAGAGAAGGCAAGA
>MNCI01016594.1:515251-527436 GCA_015680685.1 Gnetum montanum
GAGGTAGAGTACAATGTTAGAACTCGTTAACGATAAGTATCAAACGTACTCCAGAGTATCTAATTTGCATAAGTAGATCCAAGGATGGAAACAAGGTAATCACAAACCCTTGGATGCTACCATGGCCTGATACTACACATTGTTAAATCATTTCTTGGGCCATGGTTATGCACAGTGGGATCAACTACACAACATCGTAGATGGGCTAAGGCATGAGACTAGAAGAACCCTTGGGACTTATGCCGAAGGGAGACTATTAGAACTTAGTGCCCATGAAGTACATCACTTGTTGGAACAAGTAGCTACGAAAAAGAGAGAGTGTGGAAGAATACAACTTTGATCCCTCCCTTCGGAAGAAGGGAGTGAAATTTTGCGACGAAGAGGATGAGTCAACACTTGAAGAGTTGGTGAACAGAAAAACCTTTCCATTTCAAAAATTAACAACAGAAGTATCAGCTAAGATGGATCAATTATGGGATTCTTTAGACTCCATACTTGAAACTGTCTTGGAAATTGTAGAAGAGTCTAAGGAGGAATGAAGTAGTAACAAAGATAAGACAAAGCAGAGAGATTCAGGCCCTGCACATAACAAGGGTAAGGGAAAAATTACTATCTCCGATGTGGTTGTGGAATCAAACACAGATGATGATGGTGGATGTGAGATCTGCCATTATGATCATCCCAAGGGATGTTGTCCAATCACTCACATCTACAGGAGTCTAGGGTGTATGCACATAACCCAAGACTCAACCAACAGCAAATACCCCGAAGGTTACCTTATCCTTAAGGTAACCCAAGGCAGTTTCACCAACCATTAACGTACTATCTAAGTGGAACTCCACCACAATCCATCAAATAGCATCAGCAGTGGAAATACCCATAGTCATGGGGGATGCCACCGCCAACACAATGGTACTCTTATCGACAGCCTGATCCATATGGTTATTATGTGTAGCAGCTGGTTTCTCCAAGTGACTGTATGAGTCACAAAACCTCTCAACGTCACTACTAAGTTCGGGAGTACTTTAGGAGTACTCCTTCTCCTTCGGGAGACATCCCACATATACACCATCCTCCAACTCCATCCGCACCTCTTCCACCTGTAGTTCCCATAACACCTCCTGCTCCAATAATGTAAGGGAAAATCCCTACTTAACCATAGCAATGTAATGCTACGAGAGGTATAAATATTCAACCTACTACTGGTTCTGACAACTGTAAAAAGAAAAGAGCTTTCTTCATAACCAAAAGCCCAGAAAAACTCTCACAACAATGAGCAGTTGAGTCTAGGTACACTCCTCCACCATCTAACACTTTGGAGCACCCTTTAGTCCAACAAAGCTGTACGCATACGATTATGTTAACGCATACTATAATCTACTGGATCAAGGTAGGCCACCTTCCCAGGAAACTAACTGATCCTGAAAGCCCCTTAATCTATCTGCAAATCGTCAGGAATGCACCACATAAGGTTCTTCTTGACTTAGGTTTTGGAGTTAACTTAATTTCACGAGAGATGTATCAAGCCTGGAACCTACCCCAACTTAAGAAGAGAAACATCCAACTAGAGTTGGCAGACCAGTCCATCACCATTCCCTTGGGATTGGTGGAGGACATTGTTACCACTATGTGTGGTTGGTCCTACCCAGCTGATTTCCTAGTGATTGAAGTAAACAACAACGAAGGGGACTTCTCAATTATAATGGGAAGGTCATGGCTAAGTATAGTAGATGCGTACCTAGGGATTCATGATCTTTCCTTGGAGATTTCTAAGATAAACATTTATGGAAATATTAAGAAGAGGAAAGTTCCATGCATCACATACAGTGATTCATCAAATGATGACATGGAGGAAATGCCTCCATGTAATAGGTGTGCTCTTGAAACTTTGAAACAAAGATGCCTATATGTAGCAACCACACAATAAGTAGTAGATACCTCATGGTTGACAGCTACTCGAAAGAGCAAACAAATACGCATGGAACGAACTGAGGAGACAAACCATGCCAATAATGAAGGCATAGACACGTTGGAATATGAGCATCGCCAACTCCCACCCCTCAACCTAAGATCATCAATTGAGAGGAGTTTTTAAGTTTTTTTTTACAAGTTTTTATTTTACACGTTTTTTTTACAACATTTTTGTCTTACACATTTTTTTTTACACATTTTTGTCTTACAAGTTTTTGTTTTACAAATTTCTTTAACCTTTCTTGTTTTTGTTTTAAAATTTTTTTTAACTCTTCTTGTTTTTGTTTTACAACTTTCCTTAACTTTATTTTTTTTTTGTTTTTCAACATCATTATACTTTTCCATTGTGTGTGTGTGTGATCCACCCTGTAAGTTTGTCACCCAATAAGTTCTCCGTGATGGTATGAATTGTTTTCATGTTGATTGCTAATGTTTGATTTTTACCTTTAAGTCACAATGTTGATACTAAGGTATGTTTCTTATGATATGGTAGGCAATTAGTTCACTTCATCCATCCATCCACTGGTTTCTATGGTCTCTCTTGGCTTGGAAATGTACAGTCTCCTTCATAATAAGAACTTTAACGAATTGGTGACTGGGCACTTCTCAAACTAAGGAAGGACTCAAGGGTTGAAAACGATGTGACTTCAAGGGAACTTGATGCTTTTGTGTTGGCCATTCTGTTGGGTGCTTAGATGTTTTCTTATTGGATTTTCTCATTGTTCCTATGTTACCCAATTATCGGAACCTAAGATAATAAAAATAAGAAGTCTTTGCATGGTGTGGTTCTCATGAATAAAAACACAAAACACAAAACACAAAAAAAAAAGAAAAAAAAAGAGAAAAAAGAAGAAGAAAAAGTGAGAATTCAAAGCACACCCCTTTGACAGAATAATTCCTTGGGCTACAAGCACTGGTTATGGAACCAAAAGTGTTCCCTCTAACTAAGGCCCTTCTCACTTCCCATTCTCTCCTCCTTATTTTTTTGGAATGGTGGTGACTCTTGGAGGAAGAAATTCTTGTTATTCAAGGGGATGGATTAATCGGATGCATTAATGCGAAGTCACTGGATGTGGTTGGTTTGAAGCCAGAGTTGGAATGAGATTTGCCAAGTCGCATTAATCATGAAATACACAAAGGACTGTACACCACCTTGTTCTTGGGATTCCATTCCATTCTCTTCTCTCCATCCTTCTCTCCATTGTTCACCTCATTGCCGGTTGTATCATTAGTGTATATTTTGGTAGATACATTATTTTATTTTTGGTAAATTCTTGTGGTTAAGACTTTAACTCTTGTTCCAAATGACATTCCTAGAGCCTATGAACTCTTTGAATGTAGGCTTGTCAAGGCATTAAGGGCATGAGCTTGCTTTGGGGAGGACCCATTAACATTCCTCTTTGGTGCACCAGTTAAATTTTTTTCCCTAACATTTTTGCAATTAATTTTATTTTTTTCATTTCCATCTTGACATCCATTTCATCGATGCCATAGTTGTCCCTTTTTGTCTTTCTTTCTTACTCCTTTTCTTTCTCCATTCTAACGCTACTGGAGGTATGCAATTAGTCATGGGGGTACGGGGCCCGATTTTTTTGATTTTCTCCTAGCCCCAATTTTTTCAAATATTTCCTAACCCCTACACCTTCGGTAGTCATCATTAATACATCCCCAAATCCACAATTAGCCATACCACAACCTAGCCAATGGACCTACATCGAAGCAAGGTATTAATTACATGATGATTCATTTACCCTTGCTAATATATGATTTTGTTGTGTGTGCATATAGCGGTCATACAACAATGAATTGGATCTGGAGCAAACACTTGGAATGGAGCCATGCTCGAAGTAGCTATGCAAGGAGCAAGATCAATGGCGCACTTACGGATGGACAATGAAATGTGCAATCTTGGCATTGGCAGCAGCAACACTTTTTTCTCTCTTCTCTCTCAGCTGCCAATTAAGGCCTTATGTCAATGTAATAACATGTTCACCCTTGTTGTCATGAACACCAGTTTTGTCAAGTCTTGTAATGATGATCTATTCACATGTCATCCCATTAGTTCCATTCACCTCAATAATCCCATACCTTCCCAATATTTTGTAAGGAACTCAAGGACGAGTTTTCATTTAGTCATGGGGGTATGATGAGATGCGATATCACATGGGCCGCGATATCGCATACGCGATATCGCGTCGTCTCTTGCGATATTGCGTATGCAATATTGCGGTGTGCCATCATATCTATAAATAAGAGGTGGCTCTCCCTTGTTTTCTCATCCTAAGCTAGAAGTAGGGAAACTCTGGCAGATTGATCACTCCAAAGTTAGAATATTTTCCATGTGCCCGCAGTAGGAGTCCTAAAGTGAACAGATCTTTATTCGAGCAACATTGTGCCTATACATAAGTTTTGTATGGAAATAAAGATGAACTTCCTAGATAAAACTTGCAGTGAATGGAATAGGATTTTATTTAATGTTATTTATTTCTTTCTCTCTCACCCTTATCTCCTAGTAATGCGGAATGAGTATGACTTGATTACGAGCATTTAACGATGTGTAAGGATAATCAAGGAATGGATGCTCATCGCACTTAGGCTAGATTAGATTCTCTCAACCCTTTCCTCCTAGTTAAGTGCCTTAGTACGACCACTTTGAGCATGTGCGTTACCCATGGTGATCCTAGCAATGATTAGCATTTGGTAGCCATGGTTGCATCGGTTCAGGGTGTGTACGGTAAGTGGAAACGGATGCTGACACTAGGTAATTTTGAATTAGTTCATTAGTTAGAGTTAGTAATTAGTTTCTCAACCCTTCACCTCAATAGCATAGGATATAAAATAGAAAAAAGCTATAAAAATCATATACCTCGAACTTACTTAACCATACACCATGACAACTACAAGTAAGTCTAGGAAGACAATGAATAATTAACCCTAAGTGTTCCATGGGGCGTGTAGGCACTTAGTCTGCAGAGTTAGACCGGATTGCGTGTGCTACGCTCACATTCGTATGGTTGAGTGTAGGGGTATCTCGTCACTCATCATTTAGTCTTAGTCCCTTACCCAAACTCTTGCCTTTTCTCCCTCTCAGAGTCAGAATTATTTCTACGTGCCCGTAGTAGGAGTCATAAAGTGAATGGATCTTTATTTGAGCATTGTGTACCTGAGCACACCTTGTGTACAGCAATAAATACAAACATTGTGATAAACCTTGCAGCATTCAGAATAGATTAATTAATGTTAATTATTGTTACTTAATGATTTTCTTAGTTAATTAATGATTCTCTCTCATCCTACAACTCTCCTAAGTAAGCACACATAGTACGATCACTTCGAGCATGCAGGTAACACTTGGTAAGCCAGTAACGATTAGCGTTTGGTAATCCTAGTAATGTTGCACTGGTTCAAGATGTGTATGGTAGTTGAGAATGGATACTGGTGCTAGGATCAATTAGAGCCTAGTTTATAAATAGTCAAATTAAATTAGTTACTTAGTTATCTCTCTCCTCCCTTATTAGCAGTAGGACATAAAAACACAAAAAAGTATAAAAATCATATGCCTCAAGTTTACTTAACCATACAATCGTGACATACAAGTAAGCTTGGACAGACAACAATTGATCAACCCATTCTTGTTTCACAAAGGTGCATAAGCACTTAGTCCTTGGAATTCGATTGGATCATGCATGGTCACTCATATTCATATGGTTGAACGTAGGGATACCTCACTGATCATCATTGGCATCATTGCCGGGGACTTCATTGTTTGTGCACTAATTAGAACTTAGGAAATCTTTCACATTGTTGGAATGAACCCTTGGGGATAGTTAAAGAAAAATAATAAATAATAATACATTGCACACTAAATAGAAAATCATGTTTCCTTCTTTATAAAAAAGTGTTTCATTGCCTAGGTTTGATATAGGGAACAATCGAAGGCATAGTACACATGATAATTTGCCAGTCCCTCAATAGTTTTGCATGGTATATGTTCATCCCAATGAGCATATACCAAACTTTACCTTTATCCTCCACCAGGATGAACAACTGTGTTGGTAAGATTTAGAAGGTAACATAGTGTTACCTCATAATCGCTTTCTCCTAGGCATGCTTCTTTGTGATCTCACATGAATTAGTATGTAGCACTTATAGGTAGAGTATGTTGTGCATGATCATGGCTCGAGAGAGTATCGACCCATAGAGGCACAATGTCAAAGGGACTTACAATAGGAGAAATGTCATGAATCCATGAAGGAAAAGTTGTCGTAGAACGTCCCACATGTCCTAAGTGAAATTGAGGATGGTGAACCTGCCTTAGGAAGTTTCCCACATAATGATGTTCCTCCCGTTGACTTTAGTCAAGGGGTTATGTCTCAGAATCTTTACACAACTATCCATAAGCCGAATTTTGGTACCGATAGACACAAAGGATCTAGAAAAGGAACACTAACACATGACAAAGATGGATATTCTAATCGTAATCATGATCAAGGCTGTGATCACCAAAGAGAAGGAAGAAAGCATTGACATGGTAATGACCCCCCTTGTTCTTCACCTTCATCATATCCTTCACCCTCTCCTTTAGGATCTGGATGTAGTCACAAAGAAAAAGACCATGAGGATAAGGGTAAGAAAAATGGGAGTTGTAGACAAAATAGTCAAGAAAGAGGATGAGGGCACTCTAGAGAAACACACCATGATAGAAGGGAGAGTAAGGAACAACATGGGCATCATAGATACCACAGACGAGACGATCACAATGAACCCCTACTTGCTACTCAAAGTATGCTAAACATAACTGAGGCTACTAGAATCCCAACAAGGCACCAAAAAGATAGTAGGATCAAGAGATTAGACATGAACAACATCCCATGATTTGAAGGGGGGTACAACGTTGATCCTCAAAATCATCTACAAGCATTTCATGATGCATGTGCCTTAAAAACATAGAAAGTGAATGGAAAAAAGTTAAGTTGTTCCCACAAACACTAGTCAAAGAAGTGGAGAGCTGGTACCAGTCCTTAGAACTAGAATCCATTTGTAGGTGGAGTACCATGTTAGAATTGTTCAACGATAAGTACCAAACATACTTCTGAGTGTCCAACCTACGAAAGCAAATCCAAGGATGGAAACAAGGAGGCCATGAACCCTTGGATGCTACCATGGGCCACTATTATGCACTGTTACATCGTTGTCTTGGCCATGGTTATTTGCAAAGGGATCAACTACATGATCTCGTAGATGGCCTTAGGAATGAAACATGAAGAACCCTTGGGACATATGCCCAATGGAGACTATCTAAGCTTAGGATCCATCAAATTCAAAGATTATTGGAGCAAGTTGCTAAAGAAGAAGGTGAGTTACAAAAAAGAGAGTGTGCGGAGGAATATAACAGATATCCTTCCCTCCAAAAGAGGGGAGTAAGATTCTATGAGGATGAAGAAAAGTCACCACTTCAAGAGATGATGAATAGGAAAACCTTGCCTATCCAAAAATTAGCATCAAAAGTATCGAAAAAGGTAGACCAAATGTGGGATTCCCTAGATGATAGATTTCAAACTATTCTTAAAATAGTAGAGGAGTCTAGAGAGCAAGGTAGTGATCATGGAAAAAGAAAAAAGAGAGAAACTGAACATGCACATAACAAGGGTAAGGGAAAATTTTCCATCATCGAGGAGGTTGTGAATTCAGATACAAAAAATAATAGTGAATGTAAGATATGCCAATATGAACATCCTAAGGGATGTTACCCTATAATCTCACATCTGCAGGAGTCTGGGGTGTATGCACTCAACCCACGATTAAACAAAAGGCAAACACCCTGAAGGTTACCTTATCCTCAAGGTAACTCAAGATAGTTCCACCACAACCAAGTGGAACTCCTCCTTCCTTAACATATTAGGAACCTTAATTTAAGGATAGTTCCACCACAACCAAGGCCATCCTTAACATATTATCCAAGTGGAACTCCACCACAGCCAATCGAGTAGTATCAACAATGATAGTACCCACAATTATGGGGAATGCCATGACCAAGGCAACAGTATCCTTACCAACAACCTGACCCATATAGATATTACATGCAGTAGCCAATCTCTTTATGTGACTCTACTAGTCACGTTACTCCTCAATCTCACTTTCAAGCTCATGAGTATTATAGGAATCCTTCTCCTAGGGGTGATGTTCCACAAACATACCATCCTTCTCATCTGGCTGCACCTCTTCCACCCATAACTCCATTACCACTTACTCCAGCTATGTAGGGTGAAATCCCTACCTAGCCACAACAACATAACACCACAAGGGCTATTAACCCTCAACCTACCATTGGTTTTGATAACTGCATGAAGAAAAGATCTTTCTGTAGAACCAACAGTCTAACTAAGCCCTTATAACCACAAGCAGCTGATCCTTTAGATGCCTCATTACCAATCAAACTTCAAAGCTCCCTTTAGGCCAAACACCACAATCAATGTATATGGTCATGTTAACTCATTTCATCATTGATTGGATAAAAGCTAGCCATCTTTCTAGGAAATTCTTTGATACTAGAAGTCCTCTAATATATTTACAAATTGTTGGAAATGAGCTGTGCAAAGATCTTTTGAATTCAGGTTCTTGTAACAAATTGATTTCTCAAGAAATGTACAAGGCTTGGGACCTACCTCCACTAAAAAAGAGTAACATTTATTTAGAGTTGGTCAACTAGTCCATCATTGTCCCATTGGAACTAGTGGAGGGCATTGTTACCACTATTTGTGGGTGGTCGTATCCAGCTGACTTCCTAGTGATTCAAGTGAACAATGGTAAGGGGGGCTTCCAATCATAATGCAAAGAGCATGACTAAGAACAATTGACAAATGCCTAGGAATATATGATCTTTCCTTGGAAATATCAAAGAAAATTACATTTGGAAAGATCTAGAAGAAGAAAGCTCCATGCATCACATATAGTGACATAGGGTGTAATTGCGTGCAGAAGTCATGGTTTGTACAACGTTTAACATTGCCTGCATGCAATCAGTGTGCACAAGTGACTAATATACAAAGATTCCTATATGTAATAGCCACAAGATAGGAAGGCACCCAGTGGTTGATAGCTGATCAAGAGAGTAGTTCAACTATATGCATGGAACCAACTGAGGTTTTGAGTTACGCTTACATCAATAGCATAGACACATTAGAGCAAGTCCATTTCCAACTTCCAAGTCTTGACCTTGAAAATATCAACTAGGGGAAGTTGTAAATCCCTGATAATTTTAAGTAAGAGCCCCTTAAGCTAAAACCATTATCCACTGGTATGGAATACATATTTCTTAAAAATAAAAAATCTGTAATTATTAATGTGAAGCTTGCTCCTTAACAAAAAGAAAGACTGTTGAAAGTGATAAGTAAATGGTTGAAAGCCTTTGCTTGGTCATATCCCAAATTAACTGGAATAGATCCTAGGATATTCCAGTGTAGAATTTACACTGACCCCTCCATGAAGCCTCGAAGATAAGTATAGAGGCAATTGAACCCAAAGCTGAAGTAAGTAGTTAAGGAAGAAATTGAAGAACTTCTAAAAGTTGGGTTCATCTACCCCATTGCTGATAGTGAATGGATTAGCCTCTTAGTTATAGTGCCCAAAAAGGAAGGAAAATGGAGGGTGTGCATAGATTTCAGGCTACTAAACATGGCAACATTCAAGGACCACTTTCCACTGCCATTCGTTGACCAGTCTTAGACACCATCGCAGTGCATAGCTACTATAGTTTTCTAGATGGGTATAGTGGGTACAACCAAATACAAGTAGCCTTAGAAGACCAAGCCAAGACTATGTTCACTAGTCCTTGGGGAACATTTGCATACAAACGGATGTTGTTTGGCTTGTGCAATGTTCCTGCAACATTTCAACAATTAGTTTTAAGCATATTTCAATAGCAGATAGGAAATGGTGTGGAGGTCTTCATGGATGACTTCTCCAGCTATGAAGCAAACTTTTATCAAGTCTTGGACCAATTAGAGTAAGTATTAAAACAATGTGTAGAAACAAATCTAGGGCTCAACTGGCAAAAAATCCATTTAATGGTCCAAGAAGGTGTAGTAGTAGCACATAAGATCTCACAAATAAGGATAGAGATAGACCCTAAAAAGATCAAATTTATCCAAGGAATTACCCATCAACTAGAAACTGTAAAAGATATTCAGTCTTTCCTTGGACATACTAGCTACTATAGAAGGTTTATTGAGAACTTTTCAAAGGTTGCAAAACCATTGGTTGAACTAACAAAAAAGGACATACCTTTCAAATGGACTAGGGAATGAAAACTAGCCTTCCACATAATGACTGATGCATCCAACTATGCTTTAGGAGTTGTACTTACATAGTTAGATGATCAAAAATGTCCTTATTACATCCACTGTGCAAGTAGGAGTATTCCTGGTGCATAACTCAACTGCACTACAACAAAGAAAGAATTAATGGCTATAGTGCTTGCACTAGAAAAAATTAGGCACTATGTCTTGGGCTATAAGGTATTTGTACACATAAATCATAGTGTAATAAGGTTCCTAATGAATAAACAATAGTAAGCACTTGCATCATATGATGGCTTGTAATCTTACAAGAGTTCGATCTTACAATGATCGATCGTAAAGACACCGAGAACATAGTTGCTGATCATTTATCTTGGTTGTGATGGGAGAATAAAGAGGATGAGTATCCAATTTCTGATTATTTCCAAAATGAACTCCTCTTTGCAAGTTTAGTGAATAATCAATTAAGCATAGAGACAAACTAGTATAGCAACATTCTCACGTATCTCCTTACACAACAAACACCGCAAGGGTTTGACGCTAAAAAGAAACAACAGTTTCTTCATCGAGCCAAGTATTTTATGGAAATCAATGGACAACTTTACAAAGTATGTCCTGATGGCTTGGTCTGATGGTGTGTTCCTGATGTAGATCAACTGTGAGTTCTCCAAGATGCTCATGAGTGTCCTTGTGGGGGTCATAAAGCCAAGAGATGAACATCCATTAAGCTTTTGCTTGCAGGATATTATTGGCCTACATTGTTCTGGGATGACCATCATTTCGTCCAATCTTATGAGAACTGTCAATGTGATGGGGGGATGACCATAATTTCATCCAATCTTATGAGCACTATAAATGTGATGGGGGGATGACTACTAGAATGGAGGGTCCACAACAATGGATTCAACCTTTAGAACCTTTCAACATTTGGGGAATTGATTTTATGGGGCCGATTACACCAATGTCCAATGGAAAAGCTTATATTATTGTTGCCATTGATTACCTTACAAAATGGGTAGAAGTAGCTGCTGTTAAGGATTGTACATCATCTACAGCTGCACTATTTGTTGAATAACAAATTGTAAATATGTTTGGTATGCCTCATGCACTTATTTCAGATAATGGTACACACTTCACAAGTGTGACTTTTCGAAAATTAATGTAACGCTTAGGGGTTGAGCATAAATTGACTATACCATATTACCCCCAAGCAAATGGTTAAGCCAAAGTTACCAATAGGGAGATTATGAAGATATTGACAAGAACCATTAGCAAGTTTATGAGAGATTGGAGCACTAAATTAAATAATGCTCTTTGGGCATACCACTCCACATGGAAACTCCCTATAGGATACTCTCCCTATGAGTTATTGTACAGTAAATTACCAACACTTTCTATTCAAACTGAGCTCCATACACTATCCATGGCATGTGACCTCAACCTTGACCTTAATCTAGCACAAAAACAATGGTTGGTGATCCTTAACCTACTAGATGAGAATAGATTGGCCACCTTGTCATTTAACGAATTGCACAAGGCCTTCAATAAACAATTTCATGACCTAAGAATTAGGAAAGTTAAATATCAATAAGGAGATAAGGTTCTCTATTGGAATCCCATAGATGTGCCACAATGTACCAAATTTCAAATGCTGTAGAAAGGACCTTATGTCATTCATGCAACTTTTTCTTCAAGGACCATGATGATATACAAACCTAAGAGCCCAGATAAGAAATTGTTGGTCAATGTCCAACAAACCAAACCTCTCCTTAAGCTTAAGAAAGCTAGTACTCATACTACCTCTGTTGGTGGACAACCTTACTCACTATTTTGGATCTCCTCCTTCTAGCTTAGCTGTGGGGGAGATGGCCACCTNCAAAAATAAGAAATATTGAAGAAATGTGTAAAACAAAAAAT
>MNCI01016594.1:527446-651524 GCA_015680685.1 Gnetum montanum
TTTTTTTTAGACCATTGTTCCCATTTTCACTATTTCTTTGTTTGGTTGATTTACTTTCATTTGTCATACAATAAGTGCTCCTGATGGTGGATTGAATTATATACTATTGATTACTAATGTTTGGTTTTTACCTCTGAATTAGGATGTTGATATTATGATATGGTTCTTTTGATAAAACATGAAATGAGTCCATGTTGTCCATTCATCCATTCAACTCTATGGTCTCCCTTAGCTTGGAATTGTACAATTCCTTTTTTCTAATTAACTTCTTAATAAATTTGTCGCTTGGTATTTTTCAAACTAAAGGAAGGACTCAATGGATGAAAAGGGTATGACTTCATGGGGATTCGATGCATTTGTGCTTGCCATTCTCTTAGGTCCTTGGATGCTTTTTTTATTGGGTTTTCCACCATTCTTCCATCAATCAAATATCAAGAAGTTGAGTGAATAAAAATAAGTCTTTACATGGTGTGGTTCTCATGTAAAGAAAAAAAAAGAGAAAAGTCGGAATTCAAAGCACACCCCTTGGACATAATAGAGCAATATGGGTTACAAGCACTAGTTATGGTACTAGAAAGACATGTTATCCATGCTTGAAGGTTCCCTCTAATTGGGGCCCTTTCTCGCTTCCTACTTCTCCATCTCACTCTCCTTGGGATGGTGATGACTCTTTGTGGAGGCCTTTTTGTTGCTTCAAGAGGATGGATTGGCCAAGTGTATTGATGTGAGGTCATTGAGTGTGGTTGGTTTGAGTCCTAATTTGGAATGAGTTCTACTTAGTCACATTAACCATGACATACACAAGGGACTTTACACAAATTTTCTCTTGGGATTCCATTCTATTTCTACTCTCCATCTTTCTTTCTATTTTCCACCTCATTGCTGATTTTATGATTAGTCCATATCTTGGTTGATGCATTTTTTTTCCTTGGTAAATTCTTGTGGGTAAGTTTTTTAACTCTTACTTCCAAATGACATTCCTAGAGCCTACGGACTCTTTGGTTTGTGGGATTGTTAGGGCATAAAGGACATGAGCCTGCTTTGGGGAGGATCCACTAGCATTCCTTTTTGGTGCAATTGTTAAGTTCTTTTCCTTAAACATTCTCTGCAATTAACCATTTCTCGTTTCATCCCCATCTTTGACATCCACTTTATTGGCATTGTCATTGTTATTTTTCCCATATTTCTTGTTCCTTATATTTTTCATCTTATTGCTATTGGAGGTTTACTCTTAGTCATGGAGGCCCTGGCACAAATTTTTCAATTTCTCCATTCTACTACTTGCCTAACCCCTACACCTTGGGTAGTTATCAATAATAAACCTATAACCCAGTTTCTACAGTAACCACAACCCAGCCAATGCACTTTATATTGAGGAAAGGTATCAATTACATTGTGTCTTACTTATCCTTCCTCATTCATGACTGTGTTGTGTGTGTAGATGCTGATTACATGAACTATGGACTAGAATAGGAGGAAGCACTTGGGATGGACTAGAGTTGGAATGTTTACACTGGGAACAAGTCTAGTCATGTGGCTATGGATAAACAATGGGGGGTGCAATCTCAGCATTGGCAACAACACACCTTATTTTCTTTTCTCCCTCTTTCTCTTTAGGCTTTCAAGTAAAGGTCTAGATGTTATCCATGTACAGTCTTCACCACAAAGGGTGTGAACACCAATGTTGTAATACGTTTGTCAATCCCTTCACTGGGCACTTTGAGTCTGCTATTCCCTATTGCTATCAGTTCTCATTTAGTTAATAATCCCATACCATCCCAATATTTTATAAGGAACTTAAGGATGAGTTTTCATTCAGTCGTGGGAGTATGATGAATTTTGATATTGCATCCACGATATCGTGGCCTTCCATGCGATATCACGTATGCGATATCGTGGCCTACCTCGTTGCCTATAAATGAGAGGCAAACGCACTTGGTTTGCATAGTTAGTCTTATTCCCTTACCCAAAATCTTGCCTTTTCTTCCTCTTAGAGTTAGAATTATTTTTGCATGCCTAGAGTAGGAGTCATAAAGTGAATGGATCTTTGTTCGAGCATTGTGTACTTGAGCACACCTTATGTACAGCAATAAAGACAAACTTTGTGATAAACCTTGTAGCATTCAGAATAGATTAATTAATGTTAATTACTATTACTCAATGCTTTCCTTAGTTAGTTAATGATTCTCTCTCACCCTACAACTCTCCTAAGTAAGAACACATAGTAGAATCACTTCGAGCATGTGTGTAACACTTGGTAACCTAGTAATGATTGGCGTTTGGTAATCCTAGTAGTTTTTCACTAGTTCAAGATGTATACGGCAAGTGAAAAAGGATACTGGTGTTAGGATTAGTTAGAGCCTAGTTAATAAGTAGTCAAATTAAATTAGTTACTTAGTTATCTCTCTCCTCCCTTATTAGCAGTAGGACATAAAAACAAAAAAAAGTATAAAAATCATATGCCTCAAGTGTACTTAACCATACAATTGTGACATACAACTAAGCTTGGGAAGACAACAATTGATCAACCCATTCTTGTTCCACAAAGGTTCATAAGCACTTATTCCTTGGAATTTTACTGGATCGTGCATGGATGCTCATATTCATATGGTTGAGCGTAGGGATACCTCACCACTCATTAATAGTTTTTAAAATAAGAAGAGAAGATCCTAATGTTGCTAATCTTAACGTAGTCTAGTTTCTTAAATAAGAAGAGAAAGACATCCATAAGATTACATTGGAAAGTAAACTAATACAATGATTTCTAAGATATATTAAAGCATCTAGTATATCTATATTCATATCCATATTAGTAATTTCTAGAGATAAGTTGAACTAAGTTTATAATTAGCTAGTGGAGCACAAAGCAAGATCAGGAGCAGATAGTGAGTACTGTAAGATGTAACTTGATGTGACTAAGCAAAATGATGTGTGTATATTTAAGAATTAATAATTTTCTAAAATGATAAATTATATGTTAAATTTTCTTATAGAATAATATTATTGAGTAATTAGAGTTGTCCAAGAGACATAAAACCAAACTCTAATAGTTGTGACTTATACTAGTCCATACTTTTCTAGCTGAAACTTAGTTCCATACATAAATTATGTTTAAAATATTTTAAACTCAAAATAAAGACTTCTTGTAACTCCCACATCAAATTGATGATATAAGTACATTAAATAGGTAGGGTTATGTGCTATTCATGTTTCTTCCTTGTAAGATGACACTTTTAGTCTAGTCAGCTTTACATTTGGGATTACATAAAGCTCCTAAATGTCCAAATTAACTTCATAAACTCATATTATGTTCTTACAATCTTCATTTCTCCAATGGATAATATGCTCATTCATTTTTCTTTCTCTTATACATATAGCCTCTTTTTCCTTCAATTTGTCTTCTTAACATGTTTGAAGTATAATCTTTAATTTCATCCTTTAGAACCTTCTTATTATTCTTAAAATTTGATGTAAGTACCTTTCCATGATATAAATTTAGATTTGAAATATTAAAATACAAGAAAAAGAAAAAATTATTAGGGAAGTTAAGTTCATAAGAATTATTATTTACTTTGATATTAATTTAAAATGAATAAATCTTCTTAGATTTGTGTGTGACATTTGATTTCCAGATGTCATGGCTAACGTTAAATATATGTTACATTTGATATTATGCATAAAGAAAATAACTAGAAAAATGCAAAATGAAAATAAAAGGAATGCTTTATTAATGTGGAATAATGTTTTTGTCATGCTATGAGAGTTCCTTAGGATTATCTTCCTTCAGCATGTATCCCTTAGAGGAAATCTAGCATTGCCATCATGGTTAGGCCTACAATTGTCCAAAAGGAATGGCAAGTCACCTTCTTATCCCACTTCACCTAGCACATGTTACTCATCTTTAATAGCTTCACAACTCCATGTTGATATGACATCTAATACATAGGTATAAATAATTTAGGTCAAATTTTCAAAGGTAACATTAAGAGACATGCCTATTATTACAAAGCATCATTTTGAATCTTAATTATAACTTTTCCTTTTCAATTTTATTATTATAATTCTAATACTTATTATGGATAAACATCATCTTTGGTATGTACTAACATCATTCGAGAATGGAGATGTGATAGTCTACCCTCCTTAGGCTTTGTTTGTTCTCGAACAATTTCACATTCATGATATTTTTCTAGCTTCAGTGCTACTTCCATGCTCCAATGATTCAATACTTTAATTTTTGCTTTTAACTTAAGGTTGAATATCCTAATGTTCTTTATCTTATTCTACAAACATAATATAAGCAAGAAGAAGATATGAGAATTAAATCTTATTTTATCAATACTTACCTTGTTTTCTAAGGTAAGAGGTAAATTAAAGGTCTACCAACCACTAAACATAAGTCCTAACTAGGATCACATAAGATGTAACTCATATTTGGTTACCCAAGTAAAGGTAGGGCAAGTTCTTTATTCCCATCTTGAATTTTCTTAGATATTTTACTTACCTAATATAAAATATAAATTAACTAATGAAAGAAAATAAAAAGATTATGAATAAAATTAAAATTAAGAGTCTCTTTAATCTTGATTAACCTTGTTGATTAATGAAAGTATTTGTACTTTTCCCATAAGGGGTATATGATTGGATGACCTTGTTCAGAATGGAAGGAGTTGATCTTGCTTCAAAATTTCTTATTTAGAAATTAACTCTAATAGCTTACTAACACCCTTTTTAAATTAGGTTCCTCTTTCAAGAATTCGTGCTAATGGAAATATGCACTTGCTAATGGAAATACAAGTTGAATTGATAGAAACATCCTTTTCAAATTAGGTTCCTCTTTCAAGAATTCTTTTACATGTCCATATTTTTAAAATTGACAAACACTACTTCCAATTTTCACATTGAAGTATACATAGAGGATAAATGATACTAGATTGAGATTGGTATGAGATAGGAATAATTATTCTTTAAGATTTCTTTTATTTAGTTAATTAAGTAGGCCACTTGATAAAATTTAACATCCAAACATGTTACTTTGGCAATTAAATGTTTGTTGAACACAAAACTATTTTTCCTTCTTAAGTATATTTTAAATATTAATGCCAAGGCTATGTGGCTTACTTAAAATATTAATCATTATTTTTTTCTCATGATTTGGAGTTCTAAAAATTTGAAAATAATATCCTCTAATCTTCATTCAAACCATCCATGTTGTGGCTCTTGCAATAGTCTAATTTGTATAGCTCAAATAAGGTTGAAATCAATATAAGAACTTCCATGATAAGAATTCTCTTACGCATAAGACATCAACATTCAAATCTTGTAATTATGTTAGGATGCATGAATATAGATACTCATATTAATATAAGGCTCAAGATAAACATAGTAGATGTTGTCCTTCACTAGCTAGGGATCTTGCAAGCATATTGTATGTTGCAAACTTCATTGTTGTTCTTGGATTCACCTTATGGGTATGATACACCTTTTCAAAACAAGATTATGATTCTTCATGATGTTTGATGTTTTCTTCAAATGTTTGGATGCTTGATGAATTGGTATACATTTTCTTGATCATTTCTTTTTAGCAATAGATTCTTTCATTGATCAATTTGTTAACTCTAGCAGTGTAATCAATGACACATTAGGGGTTAGTAACTTATGACTATCTATTTACATTAACTAAGCACCTAATGTTAAGGTCCAAGATGGTCCAAGAAGTTATATTTGTTAGTTGCAATAATTAAATTATTAGGCATAGTTAGTTAGTCTAAGTTATGGTTTATAATTTCACCTAATTATTAAGTATCTAGATAATGAATCTAGCCTTATCATTGAGCTTTGAAGGTTGACAAATATTATAAATCACTATTCATATGTTAGAAATGGACATTGTATATTTGATTTATGCTAAATTGAGTCTCCAAGAGTCTTGAGATACAATGTTAAATAAGGAGTCAAAGCTAATTTTTAAAGCTTGTGGTGCTAATTTGACTTTGCCATTATGTTTGGGAGGTTGAAATTTGCTAGAAAGACCTCTTTGTTTACTCAAAAAGGCTTTTGGAGTTAAAATTTATGGCTTTGGAAGTCCAAAACTCTGGGCATGAAAAATGAGACTTCTTGAGAGGTTATCCATCCTAGTACTACTCAAAGATGAACATGCTTAATTATGGAATTTTTTCCAATTTACTACCACTCTATGAAATTGGCTTATTTGATAATTTTTTTTCATTTTTATATTGAAAAATTTCCATCCTATTTTTGATGTCTTTTTTATTAAAATTCTTGTCAATTGATGAAAATTTTCACATTGCCAAAATTGTAGCAAAAGCTAGGATGTTGTGGTGTTGGTGATCACCATTGGCTACTAGGGAAGGCAGGATGCTCTAACATTGATGGTACTACCACTAATCATGGGCAGCCTAAAATCCTAGTAATGATTGTATTGGTATCAATGGCTATGAAAATGACTGACAACAATGATGGACATCGTGGCACAAAGGGTGGTTGGTGGTACAAATAGAAAATGGCATGCAAATGGGTAGAGATGGTATGAGGTGATGTAGAGGGATGATAGATGAGGGTTTTGACTAGTAGTAGAAGTAAGGGTTTTTTTTGTATAATGTTGTGGTTGTTGATATAGTATCCACACTACAACTAGGCTATGCAACAATGCAGCTGGGCCTTACACCACTAACATGATGCATCGACTACATAGAATAGCCATGAAAACTACAATGAGACTTCTTGAGAGGTTATCCATCCAAGTAAGATAAGATCAACTTAGGCTATGGTGACCAAACTCTTGGTAAAAACTAAATACTAAACTTAATCAATTAGCATGTTAACACTCCTACAAGATAGGTAAGGGTTACCTAGACTGGTGTATTCTTGTCTTAGCAATGTTTATTGTAGTTGATGTATCTTGTTAAGGCAGAATCCAATTTCCCAGTCACTGATATCCATGAAAGTCTCTAATAAGGGATCTTGTTGATTAGTGCAATCCATGTTAAACATGATTTGTGTTTGTGATTCTCTTATAGATAGATGATCCTAATTTTTGAAAAGGTTTTACATAGATCATCTTAGATATGAGGTGCATTTGTTGATGATCCATGACTCTCCCTAGGTCATGGATCGATGATTCATCATTGGATTATAGTTAGTCCTTGATTATGATTTTCCCTTGGATCTTGGTTTACTCTAATATCAAATGTGATATCTCATTTTTTATGCCATGACAAACATCAAATATACCTTACATTTGATATTATGTGTAAATAAAATAATAAGAAAAATGAAAAATAAAAATGAGAATAATGTTTTATGAATGTGTAATATGATTTGTTTATGGTAAGAAACATACCTCAAAATATCCCTAGTTACCTTAGAACTCTTTAAAGATGATTTCAAAGAGATCAATGGAATAAGAAAAGAAAGAAATCCTTTAATCCAAAATTTGGAGTACAAAAGCTAAAAAAAAACATAATAAGAATATAGAACAAGATCCAAGACAATTCTCACTTCCAACTCCTCAAGATTACAATTGCTTAAGGTAGTACATAATACAAATGGCCTCAAAATGAAAAATATATATATCTCTCTAGAGCTTTCTCAGCTATCCCATATAGTAGAATAGTAGGACACCAATCTTAGAGGTATTTATAAGCTTTTATAGTCTCTAGGTAACTATTGTTATTTCTTAAAACTACATACGCTATGAAAAAATAAAATTTAATAGACTGAGTGATTATGACTTATAAGTCTTCACATCTACTATATTAAGAATGAACTACAACTCGCATCTTGTCACATTGATAAATCTTAAATAAATTCAATCATTGTTTCTTAATGAATTGTAGCTTCTTTTAGCTTGCAACCTCAGACTATAGTTCATTGGGATTCATATTGTCTCATAACTTACTACCCAATCTTGGAAATCATAAAATTCATCTCAAGACATATACTGTAGTAGACTATGATTTGTAACTACTTACAATGGTAAACTATGGCTTGCTATGATTAATAGTTAGATAGCAGTTAGTTGATTGACATAGAAAAATCTCTCAAACAATTTCAAAATGATATATAAACATATATACATAATTTCAACAACTCCTAGATGCATTGAGAAGAAAAAATATATCAAAGAGGTTGGTTGATATCCTCATCATTTTCCTTGTTATGATTGAAAAAATCGATTGTTGGAATAAAGACCAATGGATCTTGTGCACAGAATTTCTAAACCTCGAACCTCTTGGGCCATTGCAAAAAATGGGATCTAAGGTGCCTTAGCCAGTTTGGTAGATTAGATAGGGACTTGGGGGGTTTACAAAATAGTGTAATAAAATGGAATGCAAAAATTGATAATAGATCTAAATAATGCACAAAAAATAAACAAGTATATGTTGCACAAAAATCCAAAACATAAAATTTTATTAAGAAAAAAATAAAAAATAAGTTAAAGAAATGTGTACAAATGGTGCCTAAATGGGTAGCAGGGGGGTTGACTTGGATAGGGGTTTAAGGTTCATTAAAGTTGATGCTATCAACTCCACTATCCAGATGTCCTATCACTCTTGATGCTATTGAACCTCCTATGCTACTACCTCATATTTGCAACCTTGGTTATTATTGAGGATTTAGAAGATGTAAGAAATTTGCCTATAAGTTTGCTCCATGTTAGGGGTTGGAAGCCCCAGAAATCCAACATTAACACCAAAATTTCACAAGTCTTAAGGTGATAGAGTTACAGTGCTTCCACCTTGGAGATCAAGAGAACACAAGTATGGGAACTTGCAAGAGCTCTTGAGTGCTTGAGAATGCTCTAGTATCCAATTATGAGAGAAAATTGCTTAATTGTATGAGAGAAAATTTTTTGGCCATACTAAAAAATGCTTAACTTTTTCCAAAAATTCTAGAACTTGTGAATGGTATTTTAGGATGGTTTTTATAGAATTTTTTCGCCATGAATGGGGCTGAAAAATGGCTATGATTTGGCTATAATTTGGCTTGATAATGGTTGAAAATTGGCTGCCAAATTGTTGTAAATTTCTACCTTGTTCAGGTGAGATGGGTGCCCAAATTTGTGGGGTTCTCACATATAGTAAGTGCCTTCCCCCATGGCCATTCCATTTACTATAAATAATAATGGAGGCACACCTTCTACATTGGAGATGAATCTTCCATGAGAAGCCTTATGCCATCCTTTCTGAAATGGTTGGTCAATGTTGGACTACATGGAGTGATGAAATCTAGCTATTGGGGCTTCCACATTGTGGGGATGCAATTTCCACATTGGGGTGGAGCCTCCATGCTGGGGGGGAAACTTCCACACTAAGGAGGAAATGTTTCTAAGCTAGGCATATAGTCTCCATGCTAGGAGGAAAGTTTCCAAGATGAGAGGAAACCCTCCACCTCTCCACATTGAGGGTAGGTGAGATCTACCTCTTTGCAAGTGTTTTGAGCATAGAAAAATATATACCCTCCATAAAACCCTTAGAATTACCATTTTTTACATTCAAAAAGGCATGTTTTACCCCCAAGCCCAAATATAAACACTATGTAACTTTTTTCACTTCAAGAATGAGGCTTTGATGACTTATGAGGCATTTTTCAGCCCTAAAAGTATAGGATATGTGATATTTCCCTCCATGGGTTACAATATTCACATTTACAATGAATGTTTACCTCAAGTTTCATGGGGTGAAAGCTACATGATGAAAATTTACTAGAACATATAAAGTTTTATGGTGTTTCAATGGCCCTTCTTTGTTGGTGTCTAGATGATTGAACTAAGAGGCATCAACAAAGAATACAAAATGGCATTACATATTATAACACTATAATTCATACAAACCACATGAGAATTAGACTATCTAGGTCACCAAAGTTGCTAGTTTAAGGCTACGGTAGGCCATGGTACTAGTTTAAGACCCTTGCAGGTCATTGAAAGTGGGCTCACTTATCAATGATTTTTAGTTATATGTAGTATGGCTTTACATAGGAATGATTGATTGGATTGGCCAGCTCATTTCCATCAATGTTGGCTATTCCAAATGGGCCATTCCTATAGGCTTTGGTGACAAGGAAAGGTCCTTCCTTGTTGGCTTTAAGGACTAGGTCACCCTCCTTGATCTTACACATGGTCAAGTTATGGTGATGCTTTCACTTCTACCTCTCTTGATAATGTTTGATGTGAGCAAGCACCTACATACATTACTCTTTCACTAAGTCTAGGGTTGATGTTTGCAACTCTTTGTTGTACTTGCCGTTGATGAAGTTGGTCAAGGCTACTTGGAGTGATGGCACCTATGATTCAAGAGGTAAAATAACTTCAAAACCATAAACTAGGATATAAGGGGTTACACTAGTGGCTATGCAATAGGTCATTTTGTATGTTCATAGTTTATAAACAAGATGCTCATGCCATTTATGCCTACTGTTGTTAAGCATCTTCTTGAGTAATAGGGTGATGGCCTTATTACTTGCTTCTACTTGTCCATTGGCTTAAGGATAATAGGGTGATGAGAAAGAATGCTTGATACATAGGTTGTGACAAAAATATTTCATTTCATGGCTACTAAATTATCACCCATTGTCTATAACTATGGTCATGAGCATGCCAAAACTAGCTACAATGTTATCTAAGATGAACTTGTAGACTTGCTCAGATGTATTCCTTAGGGAAATAGCCTCAACTCACTTTGTAAAGTATTCGGTTGCAGTGATGATGAAACTATGCCTCGTGGAAGACTTAGGCATTATGGATCTAATGATATCCAACCCCCATTTTTGAAATGACCATGTTATTTGAGTGGTATGCAACTTAATTAGTGATACATGTATAAGGTTTCAATATAATTATCATTTGTCACACCGCTAAACCTTTTTCAAGTAGTCATTTTTCATATGGGGCTAATAGTAGTCTAATTATCTAATCTTAGCAGCAATAGCCCTTGGTCCTATATGTCCTCCACACTCAGCCGTATGAACCTCCTCCAGGATTGTTCTAGCTTTAGTTTTACTTAAGCACTTTAAGAGTATGCCATCATAGGATCATTGACAAAATGTGTTATCACCTACGATGACATACTGCTTTGATCTCTTGCATATGACATCCTATTGAGTAGTAGTTAGGCCTTGTAAGGATTCATGGTGCATAAGGTAAAATTGGATATCATCATATCCCTGGCAGAAGCAGTATGAATAATGACCATAAAGACATCCTTAGCATTTTGCATGATGGAAGTAGCAAAGTACATGGTTAAGATGGAGAACTTACTAAATACATTTGATGTCACACTAAGGGCTAACATTGCAATTGTGTTGGCTATGAAGTTCTCTCTTTGGAGCATGTATTGGATATCAATGTCTATGAATTGTTGTAACAATTACTTTCCGAGGTCATGGTATGGTTGTAAGTGTTTGGCCTTACATGCATACACCTCGGTTACTTGGTTAACCACAAGTTGTGAATCACCTTTGATTCCTAAGTATCTAATTCCTAGGTCACAAGCTACCATCATCCCTTTGATCAAACCTTCATACTCCACTATGTTATGGTACATGAGAACTAAAAATGATAGGTGAAGGATTGGATTTCACTAGATGGAAATGTTATGATGGTAGCAATATTAGCTCAATTGGAAGTTGAAGCTCTGTCAAAGTGCATGATTACCTCATAACCTTTGGGCACTTGGCTAATAATGTTAATGTGTTCATTAGGGAACTCAAGATCTATGGTTTCTTGATCATTAATAGGTGAAACTCTGAGTTGTACGACTATAGCTTGACCTTTTGTTGAAGATTGAGAGATATAATGAAGGTTAAACTCTATGCTTATGGCTTTCCATTAGGCTATATAACTACTTTCATAAATGTTTTTTGTTATGGCTTTGAGTATGTTGTGCTTGCAAATGATGTTAACTTGACTTCTAAAGAGGTAGTGTCTCCACTTCTTAAAAGAGAAGATTAGTGCTAGAAAATACTTCTCCACTTCAGTGTATCGAGCCCTATGGGCAACTAATGCATGGCTAAGGTAGTATACAAGAATTTCTGCTCCATCATCATGTTTTTGATAGAGTAGAGAGGTAATGGATGTGTCAAAGATGTCAAGGTAAATGTAAAATGATTTACTCTCTTATGGAGGATATACTATCAATAGTTGTACCTACTCTTGCTTAAGGTGTTCAAAGGCTTCTTGGCATTGAGCCATCCACTCATAGTGAATTTCTTTCTTAAGTAAATGTTGCATGGGTTGTAACTTATTTGTAAGCCTAGCAATAAACCTATGAATAAAATCTAAGTTACCTTGTAATCCCTAAAGATCATTAAGGTTTCTAGGCACTACTAATTTGGGTATGGCCTTAACCTCATTAGGATCAAAACAAATCCCTACTTCAAATAGTACAAAGCCAAGCATCTTATCAATATTGATAGCAAAGACATACTTTTTAGGATTGAGCCTAAGCTTGTATTTGAGGCATCGTTTAAGCACAAGGTCTAGGTCATTAGCATGATCATTAGCCACTTTTGACTTAATGGCTATGTCATCAATGTAATCATTAAGCAAACCTAGCATGTAATTGTTGAAGATATAGGCCATGGCACTCTGGTATGTTGCTTCTACATTCTTAAGGCCAAAGGGGATCATGGTATAGCAAAAGGTACCCCAAGGGGTCTTAAATGTCATGCTAAGTTGATGCTTTGGGTTGATGCTAACATGGTTATATCTTGAGAATCCCTTCATAAGGGACAACAAAGCATTTTTGATCATAGTATTGATACATTGATCAACACTAGGCAAAGAAAAGTCATCTTTGATAGTTTCTTTATTTAGGTCATGAAAATCAATGCAAATATGGATACTCCCATTTTTCATAAGGACTATGACTATGTTGGACACTAATTCTACCTAATCAAAAACCCTAATGAAACTAGCTTGGTAGAGCATTGAGATTTCATCATAAACTACTAAGGCCAAATTAGGTCTAATTTGTTGCAGTTTTTGCTTAATTGGTCTAATGCTAGGATCTAGTATGATGTTGTGCTAGACTAAACATGGGATTAGGCCTAGCATATCTTCATATGATTAGGCAAAGGTCTTAATGTTTTTTTGTAGGACCTTAGTGATGTATTGAGCATATTCAGGTTCTAGTGAGGAACTTAGTTTAAGGGTTTTATCCTCATCATTGTGCATTATGAAGGAACCTCAACTAGAGAGTCTTTGGTTATGTCACCTACCTCTAAATCAAGGGTTTTGACTAGGTTTTTAGGCCATTCTAGAGATTTCTCTAATAAGGCTATGTGGTCTACAATACTCTCAACCTCAAGATCTAGGTAATTAGGGTTGATACACCATTCAACATCACTATGAGATCCATGTAGATACAAAGGCAAATTGATTTGCCCCTTGGTACTCATACTTTGACCATGCATATAAACCAAAAGCATATTAAGTGGAACCTAGGTAAAAGTAAATAAATAGTGCTAAAAAGCTATAAAATCATATAAACACATGTAGATCTAATGCAAAAAAGATCATCCAAGGTCATTAATCAAGTAAGGACAATTTGACAAAGTACAATAAAGGTTGAATAAAGGACGAATAAAGGTCAAGCAAGGGGAAGTATAAGAAATAATGCTACAAATGATTAAAAAAGGTCAAAATTTTTCTAGTTTTAGGACTTAGTAGGCCATGATACTAGTTTAGAGTCTTGGTGGACTATGATGCCAGTTTTAAGGCCTTTGCAGGTCATGGTCACATGGTATTGAATAGTGGTTAGGAAAGGTCATACCCCATTATTTGATACCATTTAGAGACCAAAAAAAAGGTAAATAAGGCTATAATAAGGAAAATAATGAAGATATAAGGTTGCATGAAGGTCATAGAAGGTCAACAAGGTCAAGAATGAAACACAAGTATAAAACAAGTCAAAACACTATGTAACAAGGCAAAAGATTAAGCAAAAATGTTGCATATGGTGAAATTTGTCTAATATGGATCAAAAAATGGTTAGGTTTTTCTAGTATTAGTCCTTAGTGGGCCATTTTTTGAGGCTACAAGGCTACTAGGTAAGTTTGGACATCAGTTGAGGCTATTTGTAAGTTGTTTGGACCTAGAAATCAGGATTTTGTTGGCTACCACATTGGGCCCCCCTTGTTTCCACGTTGGCAAGCATGGAAGAAGGGATCCTCAGTGTGGAAACCAAGGAATTTGGGTTTTGGAGCATCCAGAGGTCCAAAATTGAGGTTCTAGGGCCTTCCCAAGGTAGTGTAGGGCTAGATTTGTCAAAATTAGATACTTTGAGGGTTAGTAAAGGCCGAAAAGTAGTTTTGAAGACATCCCCTTAATTCCACACTAGCCAACATAGAAGAGAGGGGGCTTAGTGTACATAACCAAGATTCAAGTCAAAACAAGATCAAGCATGGTTAAACAAGTAGTTGAAACCCAGATCTTGGAGTTTTGCATCCCTTAGGTTCATTTTGTGGTAGTTTGAGGAAATTTTAGTTGTCAAAATATATTAAAATGAATTTCCCCCTTTTTCCATGATGAGTATGGTATCCCTAGCATGGAAGAATGGGGGGAAAAATGTTTTGATGATTCAAAGAGGTTTAAGAGCCCTTTGACTAGGTTTCTAGGCCCCTAGCATGTAGATCATGATTCTAAAGTTTCTGGTTGATTTTGGGCATGTTTGAAGGTTTTTTAAGGGCATGTATGATCTTCTCCCCTATTTCCAATGACTACTAACAGGGTTCTAGAGTGCATGTAATGTCATTTAAGATCGTTTTGAGGTGTTTATGGGCCCCAAAAAAGTCCTCCTTTGAGTTACCACACTAGGAAATGTGGAGGAAGAATTCCCCTTGCAAAAAAGAATCATAAATGCTAGATCTAAACTAGTTTTGACCTTAATCAATTATGCATGTATGCCTCCAGGGTTGCCAGGGTCAAGGACTAGGGTTTGAGCTTAATTGGCTAGTTTGGAGGTTTCCTAGATGGTTTTGAGCTTCCCCTTATTCTCCATGCTAGGAATAGTATTCTTAGTGTGGAAGACTAGGGGGAATCAACATTTCAATTATTTGTATTGTTTCTGATGATGCATGTAGGTTTTTGAGGTTTCTAGTGTTGATTGTTGATGCCTAATGTCAAAATATGGTCATTTTAGTGGTTATGAAGTGATTTTTAATGTTTCCCCATTTTTTCACATTGGAATTTCCATGCTTAACATGGAATATTTGGGGGGGGGGGGGGGGGGGGGGGGGGGTGTGCATTGGGAGAAAGGGTTTCTAGCTATTCATGGTTGATTCTGACAAGCTTGAGGATTTTAGGATGTGTAAACATGTTGTTGGGACACACACAAGGCTTTTTGATGTTTGTTTGAGGTCTCTAGAGGCTATTTTTAAGTCTCCCTAAAATTTCCCCCCCCTTTTTTCATGCCGAGTAGTGTTGAAGAGGTGGTTCTCAGTGTGGAAGAACTAAGGGACCTTTATTTTTGCTAATTTTGGAAATTCTGGCTATGCATGTGGGCTTCCAAGGTAGATAGTATCGATTTCTAATATCCAATGTTAAAATTTTATCATTTCAAGGGTTATTAGGTAAATTTTAAGCATCCCCATTTTTCCATGCTCAATGTGGAAGATTGGGGGAAGGGTTTTTGATCACTTATAGTCAATTTTGGCTATGCATGAGTGTTTATAGGGTTGCTGGTGTTGGCTATTAATGTCTAAGGCAAAAATCTAGTTTCTTTGAAGGCTATGAGAGTGTTTTTATGCTTTTTCCTTTTTCATCCATGGTGAGGGTAGGATGATCAACATGGATGGGGTCCTCCTCAATGTGGAGAACTTTAAGGGGGTATGTTTTGATCATTTTGAGTAACTTCTAGAAGGGTTTAGGTTGCTTTCAAAAGTCAAATTGCATGCAAACTTCAATAGTTTTGGCTTTTCTCCTTTCATTCATGCTAAGAATGCAATGCTCAACATGGAGAATATTCTCCACAATGTGGAAGAGCCTTAAGAGGTTGATCTTTGATGATTTTTTGTAGTCTAGTACCTTTCGGAGAGGCTGTCAAGGTCATGATGTTAGTTTCAAGGTAATACTAAGGTTGTTTTCTCATTTCTGGCACATGTTACAACTTCCTAGTTAATTCTCCCTATTTTTCTATGTTGGGAAGCATGGAAGAGATCTCCCCTAGCATGGAAGAACAAAGAAAGTAAGGTCTAGGCTAGTTCAATAGTCAATCAATAATACATGTTAGTCTTTGAGGTTGATGATGTCAACGATCATTATTGGGTGCTAAGATCTAGCAATTTGGAGGCTCCTAAGTGCCTCATGTAGTTTCCCCTTTTATTCCATGTTAGGCATGAAGGCCCTAGTGTGGATGAGAGGGGGATGGTAGTTTTGTGCCATATTTGACCACTTTTTGGACTTTTGAAAGCTCCAGAGAATTTTGGCAAGGTCTAAGGGTCACTGGACTTTGAAAAATGGATACCAAGCAATCAATTTACGTCATTTTTTGGTTCCCACCATTCATTCATGCTAGAAATGAGATGCCCAACGTGGATGAATCTTTTCTGAGTGTGAAAACACCAAATATCAAGGTTTCAACTAGTTTTGACTAGGTTTGGTGAGGTTCTGGGGTTGTTAGAGATGCTTGGAGGGGTTCTTGGTCATGTGGGATCCACTTTGGGGTTAGCCTTTAGCTAGATGGGTGTTGGGGAATAAGAATGGTTGTTACCCCCTTTGTTCCACTCTTGGAAATGTTGCCCCAAGGTGGAAACACAAGCTATCCCATTTTTATAGTGTTTCACCCCTTTTTTGGGATCATAGATTGAAAAAGATAGGTTCAAGTAACTAAAAATAGTAAACATCTATGTTTTAATGATTTTACAAAGTGGGAAGCATGTATCCACACTAGGCATGGTATCCTTAGCATGGATGCATGGAAGCTAAGGTTAAAACATTGTTTTAAATGTAAAAAGTGGTCAAAAATCAATGTTGATGTAATTTTTGGCTAAAAGGGAAGAAGTATGGTGGGGCCTACCATCCACAAAATTTTAAAATTTACAAAGTGAAGCTATTTCTCACCAATCTCAATGTTGAAGAAAGTTTCCCCCCTTTACACTTCACTGCACTTCGAGTTATGGCACATTGAATTAGTAGATGGGCCTTTAAGGTATGTGTTTATGTTTAGATGTCTTTTAATGTCAAATTTCATATGTTTTGAATATAAAATCACATATTTGCAAACTAAAAATTAGAGAAGAGCTTTGGCAAATATTTTTGTGGTAGAGGAAAACTATCTTCACCATGGAAGCCTCATTCCTTCTTACACACAATGTAGAACTCCTATTTCTCTTGATTTCAAACTACTTCTAGCATTGAGCCTACCATGGCATTGAAACAATGTGGAAGAAAGAGGTAAAATACTAGGATTTAGTAGGTGGATGAACGAGTGAAGGATCTACCAGGGATGCCCAGACCTATTTCAATCCAAGCCTTGTTTATTGTTGCTTCGAGGTAGGCAATTCTACCCATTTTTACTTTGTTTTCTAGCTATTTTTATTGTTTTTCTTCCCACTTGTGGGGCCAGGTTTCTTAGATCTACATTGATAGATGGGGTAAATCAAAATTTTGAAAAAATCCCACCTCTTATTTTGGCTATTTCTGCACAAATCCATAGTTTTTTCATTTTTTTAACCTTAATGGACTCAATTTTTAAAATTAAGCATGTTATTTTCATGCTTTTTCCCAAAATTTGGGGGTAGGCCATTTCTATCAGATGTAGGCCAAAAGATTCATAAAAATTAAATTTCAAAAAAATCGTTCCCCATTATTTTGATGTGTTTTCTAATGGGTATTGATCATTTTGGATATTCTGGCTATGCTTTTATGGCTATGTTAAGTTGGGTTTTAGCCTTTTAGCTTTTAAGTAATGCTGTGTATTTTTTCTTAAGAAAATAGCTACATATTTTTCAAATCCAATGTTGTGGGTTTGTAGCATTATGTTTAAGCTTTCTAATAGCTATTTTCTTGTTCTATTTAGCTTTAAAATAATTGAGTTATGGATATTTTCCTAAGGTCATGTAGTTAGGTTTCTGTGCCATTTTTCAGATTTTCAGGTATGGTCATGAATTTTTTCTAAGAAAATGAAAAAGGTTTTGGCTGTTTCTTGGTTATGGCTTGGTGTGCCTTAGATTTAGCTTTCCAATGGAGGTAGAATTAGTTTGGCTAGACTACAAACAAATTTTATGAATTTTTCATTAATCCTATGTCAAAAGGAGGTTTGTGTTATTTTTAGAATTTTCATCCAAATTACTAAATTTTTGTTGCATAACTAAACAAGGTTTTGAATATTTTTTTACGTATAGGGCTTGACCTAAGCTTTCAACTAGTGTTTGAATCACTTTGTTTGGAGCTCAAATGATTTTTGGTGAATTTTTTACCAACCCTATAGGAAAAGGGATTAATGGTGATGGCTATGATTTTTCTAATTTTGCCTATGTTCCATGTAAAAGTAGCAATGTATTTTTATTTGCAATGGTTATGGTTGCAAAGTTGTAATTTTATGATTCTTTCCATGGTGGAATCATTGAAATTGGATCTTGTATTGATTTTTGATAAATTTTTGGTTATGGCTTTGTAAATAAGGCAAAATTACAGTTGTAGCACATTCTGATCATCATGGAGTTGGTGGGCATTCTATGCTACATTGGTCATCCTAAGATCAATACCCCTCTCCCCAACATGACCTTAGACAATGTCTCACTGTGGTGTCTAGGGGATATTGATAGGGTCAATATGATGGAGGACTAGATCCTCCATCGTTTGGAGGATGGCCTTCTACATTTATCCCTAGAAGTCATGGAGCCAAAATCACCATAAGTTAGATGTATTTTATATTTTAGTTTTTTTTAAGTTATGATTTTGGCTACTGGTCACTAACTGGCTATATGTTATTGCATTTTAGGCCTTAGGAGATATTGGCAGACCCAGCGGTGATGGTAGAAATGACCCACCACTACCTCCTTCGGATGTCACTCAATAGCCTCCATTAGCTTAGCTTGTTTGGCTATTTGTTTTTATTTTCATGTTGATGGCTATGATTAGCCAAGAATATGTTATAGATTATTATTATTATTTAGGATATTTTTTCCACATAGTGTGGACATGGCTATGTATGTTTTGGATACTTTAACTTTAAATTTTGGTTTTATTTTTGGCTATATATATCTATAGTTGTAATAGATGTTGTAAATGTTGTAAACAATGAGAATGGCTATGTAGACATCTTGGCTATAACATTAAATGGCTAATCAATGCGACAATAGGCTAAACAAAAAGAAGTATAATAATAAACAAGATGTTTGCTAGTTTTAGGCCATTACAGACACATGTTATATTGTGTTTCTTGTTTAAGGCTGTAGTGGGCCGTGATGTGTGATTATGGCTATGTTACTAGTTTAAGGCCATGGAGGGCCATATTGCCATTTTAAAGTCTTAGTAGATTGTAATGCTAGTTTAAGGTTATAGTAGATCATAATTTTGCTAGTTTAAGGCCATAGTAGGCTCAGGTTATATTGTTGCTAGTTTAAAGTCTTAGTGAACTAAAACACTAGTTTAGAGTCTTAACAGACTATAATTTTACTAGTTTAAGGCCATAGCAGGTCATGTTGAAATATATATATATATATATATATATATATGACTTTTTGATGTTTATAATATGAGAAAGGCTATAATAGATAAGTAAAAATGCAAATGAGCTTAGGCTACATCCATAAAGAATAAAATAAAAATGCATGAAAGAGTATAAAAAATTAAAATAGAAAGGTTAGGCTGTATGTATATCCATACATATGCTTATAAGGGCATAGGATGGAGAAGGTTAAGGTAAACTTCACTTGTGCAGATTCTTCCTAATATTTGTAAGGTTAGGGAATGAGTAAGGCCTATTTTGCACAAGCTTATATTCATAATCCCCTTTGCTTATGATGTTAATAGGAAGTTCATATTATAATGCATCTTGTTTCTTATCATTGTCATTTTTGGGTTATTGCTCTCTTTTGGATTTTTGGATTTCATGGTTGGGATCTTCTTCTTGAACCTTTACTTTAGATCCCTACTCTATGTTTATGTTGTTGATAGCTAGGGGAACCATGTTATCACCATGAATGATGATTTCACCTTCCTCATAAAGAAGGTGAATTTCTTAATGGATGGGTGAGGACACAACTGTAATTGAGCTAACTAAGATCTTCCTAGGATAATGTTAGACCTTGGTGTCTTCTCCATCACCAAGAAATTGGCAATTGTGGAGAACTACTCCCCTGCTACAAAATCCAAGGAGATAGATCCCTTGATGACAACCCTTGATCCATTGAAGCACTTAAGAGTTGTGGAGGTTGTAGGTTGTATTTTCTTATTTAGGCCTAAACATTTGACAATGGTGCATGGGATGAAAATAGTTGTGGCTCCATCATCAACATGCATTCGATGTATTTTAAACTATCCCATACATATGGTTATGAATAAAGAAGCCCTAGTTACTTCACCATTTTTGGGGTTAACCTTGATTTCACTATTTCAAAATACAACGAATGTTGACTTCATCTCATTTAATGAGGGAGGAAGCATCATTGGATGGATGGATTCCTGATTACTAGGGATGTCCTGACTAATGAGGATGGAAGTCAACATTTTGACTAATGCCTCACGATGTGTGGTAGAATTCATGATTAGATCATACAAGCTTAAGGTTGTGTTCTTTTGCTTAAGGAATTTCTTAACTTGGTCCATTGTAGTAAGAATGCTTTTATCATTATCCATGGACTTATCACCCTGATTGTGCTTTACTTCCTCCATGTACCCCAAAATGTAAATGTCAACTTTAGGTTATAGTTGTTGGAGCTTTTTCTTGTTCTTCTGGTTATGGATTTTAGTGTTCTCCTATGGCTTGTTTGTTGAAGAGGACTAGGCAAAGGATGTCATGGGTATAGCTGATATGGGAGTGGGCTTTGCTGGACCCACTTTGTTTCATGCCTTTGTCTACTTGTCACCCTTTCTACTAGGATTTTGCTTGGTTGAGGTCTTTTGGTTGTTAGACATCGATTGTGAGAAATAGGTAGTAGTGTTAGCCATCATAGGAGGTTGTTGTGCAATTTTATGGACTATAGCTAGTTGTGTTATGTTAGGCTAGGGTACCTTGATGACAAAAGGATACATTGAAGGCACTTGTGATGGTATTCTTATGACAAAGGAGCATCTTGAGTTGATGGAGGCTGAAGAAGTCTTTTCATCACAAGGGGATACTCAGATCATGAATGGTTCTTTTGGGGATTTCTAATCATTATCAACATTAAATGATGAAATGACATAAAGGCTATCATTAGCATTCAATAGGTCCTTATAGACTTGCATCAAATGATTTTGTTGTCAAACTAGATTGAAAGCATCTAAGACCAGCTTCCCCCTATTTATAATCCTCTACAGGTTATTACAAGGCGAAAGTTTGTGTTATGATAAGGCAGTTGGTGATAGTGGCAGAAGCATTCTAACTTGAAGTACTTAGGCAACTAAGGGTTATCTTTCATTTCTCTATTAGGATCTTTGGTTATTTCATGGAGTCTATCATGCTTCTTCTAGGAAGCTTCAAACATCTTTGTATATTAAATATGTCCACTTTTCAAAAGTTTGTCTAATGACTCTAATGGTTTTAATGGTAGCATAGTGTATTTAGACCTATCCTTTCTTTCAAAATTGGAATTAGTTGTTGTCGATGTAGTAGTCCCATAGGTTGATGGTTGATTATTATGGTCATTAATATGGGGCTTTTGGTGGGTTGGCCCTTGGCCCCTAGTTTGTAATATTTGTTTCATTAGTCATAGTTGCTATGATTATATTGTTTTATTTATTTTTCTCTTTTTCCCTCCATGCATGTTGATTTTTATATGCTATATAGGCTGGATCATGATTGACATTTGTAGCATCTTCTATATTTTTATTTTAAGAAAATGCCTAGTTGAGAAACTACAGGTCAAGGTAGTAGAGCTTGGACTTGATAAATTCATTCACCACCCCCTTAAATATGGCCAACAAGTGGGATTTGGTAATAGGTTTTGGTATTTCATTTAGCAGTCTATTCAACCACTAAATGAATTTCTACATAGGCTCAAGTGGTCCTTGCATGATCTTCATAAGTTGATATTGTATGGTGTTAGCTTTCAAGTTATACTTGAAGTGATTGATAAATTAGGCTATCAAGTCTTCTAGGGAGGATATAAATCCTCCAAGTAAGGCACAATACCAATAAAATACTTTTCTAGTCAAGGATAGAGGGAAAATCCTCATGATGGTATGAGGCCATGGCTACAAGAGTAAGCATTCAAATTTTTGTTGTATTTGCTAAAATAGGAAATAGGGACATCAAGAGGAAGTGTCAAGGATGGAACCATACGACTAATTGGATCATCCTATTAGAAGTCCATAATCTTGACACTTTGGGATGTAGAGGCTTTAAGCCTTCTCAACTTCTCTGTTATGTCATGGATCATTTGGAAGGCTTGATCTAGGCCTTATGGTAGTCTTGTTGGTTGTGAGATTTGTACATAGGGTTGTGGCATTTTTTTTGAGGCTTGTAGCCTCACTATGGATTGCAAGAAAGAAGGGAGAGGTTGCATTATGGTGTAGCTTTTGGGCCAAACAAGAAAAAGGATGCTTATGCTGGTACCTGAGCCATAAATGAGATAAAGGGAGTGTGTGATCCTTGAGTTACTTGGAGTCCCAAGGTGGGCCTTGCATGTATAGTTAATGGATTTGTGGTGGTAAAAACCACTGTTGATGGTTTTATAGATTGAGGCTATGTAACAAACTATACTAATGTGTTATAGGTTGTTGGCTATGATGTTGATTGAGTTTGATGTGTGGCTATGACTAGTGTGGGATCAGTCATGGTAGGGTAGGAAAGAGTGGAAGATAGTGGCACCATGCCCATGGAGAAAACAAAATCATTAGAGGAAGGCACTATGACCTTGGGGGATTTTTTTTGGAACAATCCTCCTAGAATGTTTTTGGGCTTAAATTTTGCCCTAAATTCATCCTCCTCCTTTTGTTGTTCTTCTAAGCTATTCTTATAATCTTCCTCTTCCATTGCGATCAATTGAGCCAAGATATTGGCATAGACATTGGTTAGAGGTATGTGGTCATATAAGGAAGAGACATACCCTTTCCCATCCCGATGTATGAGCTCAAACTCCCTTTTTACATCTACTTCCACATGTAAAATCATGAGGTTAGCCTACATTTTGGTGCAAAATGTAGTAATAACAATATTCATTTATGGAGATAAAATTGAGACTTTCTTCTCTAATCCTCAAAGATAACTTACATTATATGATGGAAGGGTCTTTGGGGTTATGGACTCTCATGGCTTGTTGGAAGGTGATGGGTAATTTGTTGAACTATTGGAAAGGCATGGCTATAGTGTCAAAAATGGCTTGAAATAGGCTACAAATGATAAAATAGAAGTATATTCTAGTGATGGAATTCAAAGACTTTTAAAGGAAACAAAATAGCTAAAAATGGAGCACTTACTAAAATTAGTAAGTGGAAGGTAAGAGGGGTTTATCCCTTTACCAAAAATGTAAATTTGGAAATGTTGGTGTTAAGCCTCATCTAAGTTGGCCTCCCAACTACCTCTACATTGGGTATGGTAAGGGAGAAAAGAATGGGGATGAGATAATGGAAATCTCACATCTTCTAATCCAACATTGATAGGGAGAAGGCTAAAAACCAAAGTGGAAAGTTGGATTTTCCCACTGAAAACTTGGTCTTGGTAGGCTACCAATTTTCTTAGCTTGAAGAAATGGGGGAAAGCTAACTTTTAGAAGTTTGGTAATTTTTGGAAGGGTTGCACCACCAACTTTAGAAGCTAAAAAAGACTAAAATTGGTAGTAAAAGGAAAAGGGGAAAGGTTTTAATGCTAGCTTTGAACCTGAAAATTCACAACAAGTGCTACAAAAAGCCATCAACCAACCACTTGCAACTTCTATGTTGTACTTTTGGTCACAGGGGGAAAAAGGTTAGTGTTGATCTTTTGGGAGTTTTGGCTACAAAAATATGGAAAAAGGATTTCAACTTGTAATGTTGGCTATGGAGAAGTTAGTGTTAAGCCTCTGTCACATTAGCCTCCCAACTGCCTCCATGTTAGGTATGGAAAGGGGTGGGGGAAGAGGAAGTGAGATGATGGAAATCTTACACCTTCTAATACAACATTGAGAAAAAGGAATAGGCTGAAAAATCAAAGTGAAAAGTTGGTATTTCCCACTAAGAACTTGGTTTTGGTAGGCTACTTATTTTCTTAGCTTAGAAGGATGGGGGAAAGCCAACTTCCAAAAGTTTGATGGCTTTCAGAAGGATTGAACCACCTACCTTAGAAAGAAAAAAAAGAAACTGATAGAAAAAAGGAAAGGAGGGAAGGGGGGTGGGGGGGTGCACAGGGGTAAAGATATCAACACTGGCTTTAGAGAAAAAAATTCACAATAGGTGCTACAAAAAACCACCATCCAACCACCTACAACTTTCACGCTGCAATTTTGGTCATTAGGGGGGAGAAGGTAGGATTGATAATTTGGGAGTTTTGGTGGGATGCTAATGTTGGCCTTGAAATTTACAACAATTGTTGTGAAAATCTTGAAAACGTAAACACCTACAACTTCTATGCTAGGCTTTGGTTGTAGGAGGGGATGGGTTCCAACATTGGTTTTTGATGGTTTTAATTGTATATTTTTGCAACAAAGGTAATGTTGGCAACATGGCAAACTAATTTTGATGTAGAAATTAGGTGGAGGCTCTCCTTCTAGCACTAATAAAACTATTGCAACTGGAAAAATTGATTGCTAGAATAAAGATCAATGGATCTGGTGCATAGCAGTCCTAAACCTCGAATCCCCAAGGCCTCCACAAAAATGTGATATGAGGTACCCTGGTTAGTCTGATAAATCAACCAGGGACTTGGGGGGTTTGCAAAATAGTGTAAGGAAATGAAATGCAAAAAATGATAACAAATCTGAAGAATGCATAGAAAATAAACAAATATATCTTGCACACAAAACTAAAAGCTTAGAAATTTATTAAGAAAAAATAAAGAATAAGTTAGAGAAATGTGTACAAATGATGCCTGAATGCGTAGTAGGAGGGTTCACTTGGATTGGAGTTCAAGGTTCATTGAAGTTTGTGTTCTCAACTTCACGATTCGGATCTCCTATCACTCTTGATGCTATTGAACCTCCTATGCTACTACCTTAGATTTGAAACCTTGGTTATTGCTAGGGGTTGAGAAAATGTGAGAAATTTGGCTATTAGGTTACTCCATGCTTGGGGTTGGGAGCCCTAAAAATGCAACATCGATACCAAAAGTTCACAAGTCGTAGGGTGATAGAGTTATAGTGCTTCCATCATGGGGTTTAAGAGAACACAATTATGGGAACTTGCAAGAGCTCTTGAGTGCTTAAGAATGTTCTAGTATGGAATTGTGAGAGAAAATTTATTAACTCTATGAGAGAAAAATGTTTGGCCATACTGGAAAATGCTCAGAATTTTTCCAAAATTTTGGTACCTATGAATGGTGTTTTTGGTTGGTTTTTATAGGTTTTTTGGCCATGAATGGGGCTACAAAATGGCCATGATTTGGTTGTAATTTGGCTGCACAATGGCTGCAAATTGGCTGCCAAATATTTGTAAATTACAGCCATGTTTAGGTGAGATGGGTGACCAAATTTGGAGGGTTACCACATATAGTAAGTGCCTTCCCCCCATGGTCATTCCATTTATTAATAAATAGTAATAGGGGCACACCTTCTATGTTGGAGATGAATCTTCCATGTTGAGCCTTTTGCCATCCTTACTGGAGTGGTTGGTTGACATTGGAGTGCATGGAGTGATGAAACATGCTGTTGGGGGGTTGCAATTTCCATGTTAGGGGGAAACTTCCACACTAAGGGGGAAAGGTTTCCAAGCTGAGCATGTAGTCTCCACTTTAGGGAAAAAGTTTCCAAGTTGAGAGGAAATCCCCCACTTCTCCACATTGGGGGTAGGTGAGATCTACTCCCTTGTAAGTATTTTTAATGTAGAAAAATGTACACCCCCCATAAAACTCATTAAATTGCTATTTTTGGCATTCCAAAAGGTTTTTTTGACCCCTACAAGCCCAAATGTAGATACTAGGTGATTTTTTTTCACTTGGGGAATGAGGCTTTGACCACTTATGAGGCATTTTTAGTCCCAAAACCATAGGATATGTGAGATTTCCCTCCATGGGTTACAATCTTCACATTTACAATGAATTTTTGGCTTGGGCTTCATGGGGTGAAAGCTATATGATAAAAATTAGCTATTACATGCAAATTTTTGCGGTGTCTCATTCCTCCCTCTTAAAATAACACTTTTAATTAATTGGAATTTCTTTTTGGAATAACATAATCCCCCATATATCCAAATTAATTTAATGAATTTATCTTCCAATCCTAGGATCTTCATTGCTCTAATAAATCAAGTATTCATGTGTCTTCTTTTCTCTTATTCCAAGAATCTCTTACTTGTAGAACAATTAGCCTCCTAAACATGCTAAAACTTAAATGTTTAATTACATATTTAAGAACTTCTTTTATATTATTCAAATTTGATGCATGTATAATTCTATAAAATGGATTGAAATCTAAAATATTAACATAAGCAAATGGTAAATCATTAGGGAGATCAAGTTCATAAGCATTCTTATTCATTTTGGTCCTAATTTGAAATGGACTAGTCTTTCTTAATTTGAGTTTCAAGTAGTTCATATTTTTGAGCCTCTCCTTGTCCAAAATAAATTTTCAAACTTAAAAGTACACTTTCATTTTGTCCAAATTCTTTCTATTGGAAATCTCCTTTATTTTACTTTTCAATTTTTCCTTCACTTTTTCATGCAAGCTTTGCATGCTCTCAAAAAAATCTAAACTATAGTGAGCATAATGATTAAATTTTCTCAACTCATTAGTAATCATAAGAGAAAAATCATAATTCATCATGAATGGACTCTTTTTAGTGCTAAAATAATAATATTTTTTGTAGATAAACTCATAATGAGATAAAAGAGTTTCCCATCTATTAGGTTAATCCTCACATAGATGTCTTAAAATTCTCAACAATGATTTATTTACAATCTTAGTTTGGCCATCACTTTGTGGATGACAGATATTAGAAAAAGATAATCTAGTACCTAACAACTTTTACAATGACCTTTAGAAATGACTTGTAAATCTTACATTCTTATGACTCATAATATTTAGAGGAATATCATGCAATCTAACAACATGTTGAAAGAACAAGTGAGCAAAATGAGATACATTATTAATTCTCTTATATGGAATAAAGTGTGGCATTTTAGAGAATGTATTCACAACAATAAAAATAGAAGTGAGTTCCAAATATTTTAGAGAAAAAATTCATAGAAATACTTTTCCTTGGAATCTTATAAATAGGAAAGGGTAAATAGTTATCATTAAAACTTTTTCCTTCTTTAAAAGTTGGTTAATAAGACACTTTCTAATAAATTTATTTACATCATTATACATATTTGAGCAAAAGTAGGCTTTTAAAATAATCTTATATCTTTTAATATTTTTCATATATCCATCATATGAAAAATATGCTTCTTATGCAAAATCTTTTACCTAAAATCACAAGTAGATAAACATACTTTGTGATTATTAAAATAAAGTTTGTGTTATAGATTATAGTCCCTTCACCTATCCACTCTACCTAACAATGGAGTGTTGATATCTATTGATATACTACCAAAAGTTTCATCATTTGGATATAAAGAATTAAATGCCTTAAGTTCCTCCACTTGAGCACATGAATAACTCATCATATGAATCCTGAAAGAGCATCTATCACAACATTACATTTTCTACTTCAATGTTTTAATGCAAAGTAAAATATTTGTTGTTTCTCTATCCACTTCATATGATTGGCACTTGACTTCTTTTATAAGTTTAAGAATTAAAAATAATTGTGATCAATTAAGAATAAAAAATCATTTTCTAGCAAATAATATCTCCAATGCATTGTAGTTGGAATTATAGCATATAATTTTTTCTCATAAATACTATACTTTTGCATAAAGTCATTTAGCTTTTCTAAAAAATTCAATGGGCTTACCCTCCTATGACAAAACACCATCAACTGACACGCCACTTCCATTCATTTTCATTTTAAAAATCTTAGTAAATTTTGAAATGCTAAGTACTAGAGCACTACACTTCCATTCACTTCTGCTTCAAGAAGCTTTGTAAAGTTTGAAATGGTAAGTACTCGAGCACTACACATTTTAGCCTTTTAGGCATGGAATGATTTCTCTTATTAACCACCCCATACATAATTTTTAATCTTTTTCACACATACTCCATGTAGTAGAATTAAAATGCACAATAAATCTATTATAAAAACATGCTAGCCAAAGGAAGCATCTCACCTTAAACATTCTTTGGTGAAGGTCAATTCCTAATTATCTTAATCTTGCTAGGCTCCATCTTCACTTAATGTTTTGAGATAACATGACCTAATTAAATAATCTCTCTTTGTAGAAAGTGGCATTTCTTCACATTTATCACAACTTAGGCCTCATGAAATTTGAAAAAGGCTTTTTTAATGTATAGCATTATTAAAAATTGTCTAGGATGCTTAAGTGTTTTGGGTCCATTGTTCAAGATCATTAGTTATGGACCTTATGTGTGCATGTGGTTCTATATGGTTAGGAGTGTTCCATTTTTCAAAATTAAGCTCTATAAAAATAATGTGCATACACATGTGCATGTGGATCAAGTAGTAGAGATGTGACTAGTAATGCATCATAGTAAATTTGAAATGTGGAAAACATGCTAGAAGTAAGTTAGTGGCTTGAAAGATGGTAAAAATGGAAAAGCATGCAATGATAGTACATTAGTGATAAGAGTGGTAGTGGCCATGCATGCTCACTTCTTCAAACTTCTATAAATCATGTTCATTTATTGCTAAAATTTCCTAACAAAAGAGGCATTATTCTTTTGAAATTTTATGTGTATTATTTTTATTTTTGTATTACATAAGTCTCTTTCTTATTCTCATGTTTACAATGTATTGATTTCATTTTTTCTTACTCAATCATAATGTATTCTCATATTTATAATTCTTCTACATTATTACAAATTATTCTTATTGCTTACTTGGTTCACAAGTTTACTACTAATTTCTCATATTTTCAATCTATTTCATTTAGGTCATAGTTTATAAAGTTTTGTATGTTTAGAAGTTTTTACGATCTTTAAGGGTAACTGGAAATGATACAAGTTTTCTATTTTAGGATTACTTTTGAGTTGTTTTTTATTAGTTTATAGATTTTATTTAATGCACATGGAGGACTATGTTTCATCATTATAGTCTTTGAAAGTCCATAGCTTACAATCATTGCTTGAAATTCAATCAAAGTTCATCATTTCTTTGCTACCTACATCACCAAAACTCTTGGTGAATTATTTGTAGAACCATAACCTCATCATGACTTGTAGTGCATTCATGATTGATTTCCAAGACTTGTGGTTCACTTGTTAAATACCATGAATTATGTTTTGTTTATAATTGACATCATGACTCGTGGTCTACTTATGGTCGAGTACCATGATTGTGTTCCGCTCATGATTATATTCTTAACCATCACAACCTACCCAAACAATACTTCTATTTTGATCATAACCTATGGTCCACTAGTGATCACAAATCATAGCTCTTTTTATAATACCATGACTCATGTTATTCACTATTTTTTATTTGTTTTTATCTTGAATGTCACCACAACTCATGGTTAAATACCATGTGATGAAAGGTGACTACCCCTATGCTCAACCATATGAATCACAAGTTTTTATGCATGATTTAGTCAAATTTTTTAGACCTTAAGTCTTCAAGTACATTGGTTCTAGGAAGTGGTCTAATGATCACAATCGTTGTCTTCCTAGTTTCGCTTGTGAAATGAAAAGGTATGGTTAAGTGCAATTGATGCATATGATTTTTATCCTTTTTTATGTTTTATGTTCTTGATGCTTAAAATAAAGGAATGAAGTAAGTTTTAATGGATAATTTAATATAAATAAATAACTAATATCTAACTAATCCTAACATAAGTATCCTATCCCACTTTCTGTTCACATCCTAAACATGTATAATATTGTTGGGTTACCAAATGTCAAGTGTTGCTAGGATTACTAAGAATAATGTGCATGCTTGAAACGGTCATGATTATGTGCATAATTAATTGCTATTTATCCTAGATAACTTAACTTAGCTTAATTTAACTTAATTACTTGAAAGAATTGAATAAAATTGCATAAAACATTAAATGAATAAATCAAATATTAAATCTAGCTAAAGTGCTGCAAGGTTTATCATAAAGCTCATTTTTATTATCACACACACTACTGTACTCAAGTACAACAGTGCTTGAATAAAGATCCGTATACTCAATAACTTCTATCGCATGCACTTGGGAAAATATTCTAACTTTGAGGATGAAAAACTGCAAGATCTTTGTTATGGTATGTCAAAAACTTATGCCCAAACCATGCATTCAAGCACTATATTTATAGGCTAGTACACATCTCGTGACATCGAATATTTGACATCGCCTCTATGTCCCTAATGTCGGGTATCCAATATCAAAAGTAGACAAAATATAGTTCCTCATACCCCCATGATTGAATGAAAACTAGTCCTTGAGTGAACAAAAAGAGGAATAAGTTTCTTAAAAATATTAGGAAGGTATGGGATTATTGATTAACATGCAAACTGACTTAGATAAAATAGATAGATTCTAAGTCCACAAGTTTACATATTTACAATATTTTACAAAATTAGGTGTTCATGATAATAGAATGGAACACCCTAGCCAAAATTGACATCCAACTCCCCTAGCAATTGGAGAGTGAGGGAGAAGATTCAATGATCATGAACGGATGTTATTGCATGGTGTTGTTGCTAATTCCTTGGTGAAGATAGTCCCACCTCTAATTCATGCTTCCACTACAATCACAAAATGATCATGGATTAGTGTGCAATGTGTAACGTATAGCTTTTAGGTACCTTGTCTCATTGTTAATTACACTTGACTAGGTTGTGATTATGGTGAATTGATTCTTTTAATAGCATTAGTGGGAAGATTGAAAAATAGGTTGAAATGGATAAGTGGTCCATTATTAAATTATAAAAAGCCCAAATGTGATGAAATGCTTGAAGAGGATTAAAGAATTCACAATAACAAAAAAGAGGATTTTACTAAAAAACATTATGAAGATGTGCATAATTGGATGTCATTGATGGAGCATGCAAAAGGATTTGATTGTGAGAATACCTAAGGATAAAGAACTTAACTAACCTAATAAAAAGGTATAAAAGTAGGTCCTTCCCAAAGTAGACACAAGCCCTTTGTTACCCTTACATATCCTCAAACCAAGGAGTTTGTAGGCCCCATGGGTGATTAAAGGTTACAAAAACTTAAGTATGGAAGCCTAGAAGAAACTACCTAAGAATTTTGACACATCAAACCAAGACATTGAACAAGAATAAGAACACTAGTAGTGAGGTGAGGAATGGATAACATAGATAGATGAGAGAGAGAATGTGAAATGGAGTTCCCAATTAAGGTCACATGAAGTCTCTTGTAAATTTTGTGGTTAAATGACTTGATAAAATCCATTCTTAGTCTAGACCAAAGCCAACCATATTTAGTGACTTTGCATAACCACTCTAAGATTAGTCCATCCCCTTGAGACATAAGAGTGCTCACACAAAACAACTATCATTCCTTATTTAAGAAGAAAAGAGAAGTAGGAAGTGAGAAAGGGCCTTAGTTAGAAGAGATGTTTAGGCATGGGTAACATGTCTTTATAGTCCCATAACTCATGATTGTAGCCTATTTATTTTTTCTAAGGGGTGTGCTTTAAACTCCCATCATTTTTTTGAATGGAAACCACACCACGTAAAGATTTATTTAACTTCTTTTTATTGGTTGATGTGGAATAGTAAGAAATCCATGAAAACACCCATGCATTTAAGTAAGTAGAAGAGTACAAAGAGTATTGAGTCCCCTTGGAGTCACATCCTATTCAAACCTTTAAATCCTTTCCAAGTCTAGAAACTACCAAGGCCACAAGTTGGTTAAATTTTTATTAATGGAAAGGGACCTCACACTTCCAAATATCATAGAGTTTTTGGATGGGTGGATGACATGGACTCACTACTTGTTTCATGAAAAATAAATTATGTCTTAGCTATTAGTAACAAAATTCAATGCTAGAATCTAGACACCAACAATCAAATAATCAGATAGCACATGCCTAAATCAAGAAAACCACACTATACCTAGGTGGAAATAATGCACATTATTATTAGAACATAATAAGAAAATCGCACCAAAATAAATACTAATATATAAGAAATTTTAAATTATTCAAGAAAAATAAAATGTACCAATGATGTTGTAAAACAAAAATTGGAAAAAATTAAGAAAGAAAAAACAAAAAGGTGCAAGATAAAGAAGGTGCAAAGAAAAAAGTTTTAAAAATAACAAGGTGTAAAAAAAAGATGAAGAATTGAGAAGCCACTATAAGGATTAGCATGTATGTCCATCTCTTCCATGACTAAGTGGAAGGAAGGAGATCTAGAAAATCAAGTATGGTTTTTCATTTGAGGAGGTGTTGCGAACACTAGTCTACTTATACTCATGGAAAGGTTTAATCTGTTTCATGTTGACTAGTTGTTTCTTATATTGGCTTTCAAGTTTGTAGATCATCATGGCCTTAGAAGGAAAATTTTCAAAAATAATATAAGAGCCTTCCCATAGTGTTTAGAACTTGGTTCATTGTGTCACATTTGTGGGGTTCTAGTAGAGTACCTTATCTCCTAGTTGAAATTTGACTTTTCTAATTCTAAGGTCATGGTGCTTTTTGTTGAATGCCTTGTGTAACTCATTAGATGATAAGGCCATCAATCGATTTTGATCTAGTATGATGAAATTCATTAATATTTCTTTTTGTACTAGACTTAAGTCAAGGTTAAGGTCACAAGCTGTAAAAAGTGTATGGAGCTCAAATTGAATAGGAAGACTTGGCAATTTTCTATACACAAGCTCATAGGGAGAGTAGCTTATAGCGAGATTCTAGGTGGAGTAGTAGGCCCAAAGGGCATCATTTAGTTTCATGCTCTAGTCTCTCCAATATCTACTAACTATTCTTATTAAGATCTCAGTGATTTCCCTATTTGTGACCTTAGCTTGATCATTGGCTTAGGGATGATAAGGTGTTGTTAATTTATGCTTAACCCATAAGCATTGCATGAGCTTTTGAAAGGTAGTACCTATAAAGTGGATTCCATTATTAGAAATTAATGCATGTAGCATACCAAACCTACTTACAACATTCTATTGTAAAAATCAATTAGTAGTAGAAGATGTATAGTTAATGATGGCTACTACTTCTAACCATTTCATATAATAGTCAATAGTGACTATGATGTACACCTTTTCATTTGACATGGGTGTGATGGGACCCATGAAGTCAATGCCTCAAATGTTAAAGGATTCAAGGGCTTGAATCCACTATTGAGGTCTCTCCATTCGAGTAGTCATTCGACAATTACGTTGACAATGTTCATAAGAGCTGACCAATTGGTGAGCATCCCTAAAATGTTTTGGCCAATAATATCCTACCATCAAGATCTTAATTGCTATTCATCTCTTAGCATAGTGGCCTCCACAAGGACCCTCATGAGTGTCCTAGAGAATGTGTAGTTGATCAACATTAGGGATACACCAACAAACCATGTCATCAATGCACACCTTGTAGAGGTACTAATTAATCTTCATGAAGCATTTTACTTGGTGAAAAAACTATTGTTTCTTTTAGTAGTCTACCTCTTGTGGCATCTCTTGAGTGAGAAGATAGGTGAGAATGCCATCATATCATTTAAGCTTATTGGGCATTTGTTTAGTTATAGCCTCAACAAAGAGGAGTTCATTAGGAAATTGATTAGATAGTGGGCTTTACTCCTCTTTGTTGTCCCAAGACAATTGGTCAGTAACCACATTTTTAGTTTCATTTTGATCTACCATCAGAAGATCAAATTCCTATGAGATCACTAGCCACCATATGACATAAGGGCTCACTATTGGCTTATTCATCAGGAAGTTAATTACACTCTAGTTTGTGTGCACAAATGCTTTGTACCCAAGCACATAGTGACTAGAATTTTTCAAAGCAAACATCACTGCCATCAATTCTTTTATTGTGGTGGTGAATTTTAACTATGCACCCATAATGCTTTGTATTGCATAGTGGATGTAATATGGATGTTTCTTATCATCCAACTACATAAGCATAGTCCCCAAGTTATAATTTGATGCATCCATCATAATGTAAAATGGTCTAGACTAGCCTGGTGCTTGTAGAATTGGAATTTCTATAAGTTTCTCCTTTAGCTATTGAAATGCATTTTCACATTCCTTACTCCAAACAAATGAAGCATCTTTCTTTGTTAGCTCAACCAATGATTTTCTAATTTTAGAGAAGTTCTCTATGAATCTTCAATAGTAACTAGTGTGTCCAAGGAATGACGAAACATCTTTTAGAATTTCTGGTTGATGTGTAATTCCTTGGATGATCCTAATCTTTTTAAGGTTGACTTCAATTTCTGCTTATGAAATTTTTTTCCCTAACACAATTCCTTCCTAGGCCATTCACTAGCTCTATTGCTAATTGAGTTGAAGATTGGTCTTTACTCATATTTTGATTACTTTCTCAAGATGGTCTAGGGATTGCTCAAATGTAGTCCCATAGGTGGAGAAGTATCCATGAAGACTTTCATCCCACTACTGATCTGTTGCTGAAAAATACTTAAGACTAGGTGTTGAAATGTGGTAAGGGCATTGCATAGGTTGAAGGGCATCTTTCAATATGCAAAATTTCCCCACAAACTTATGAATGTTGTTTTGGCTTAATCCTTTGGTGCAATCTATATTTAGTTATAGCCAATATTACCATCCAAAAAATTATAATAGAATTGCCTAGAAATGATGTTCAACACTTGATCCACAAATGGCAATAGAAAGTAATCTTTGAATATTGCCATATTCAATAATCGATAGCCAATGCAGACCCTCCACTTGCCATCTTTCTTTGGAATAATTACAAGTGGGCTAACCCACTTACTATCTACAATGGGATAGATAAACCTTACCTTGAGGAGTTTTTTGATTTTCTCTTTAATGATTTGCTTCAATTTGGGATTTAATTGTCATTATGGCTGCCTCTTTGGCTTCATTGTTGGATCAATGTAGATATGATGTTGGCATATCCTAGGATCGATCCTTATGAGTTTGGGATATGATCAAGTAAATTATATTTGCCATTTGTTGATTACATTCAGCAGCATCTCCTTTTGTTTAGAAGCAATATTTGCATTAAATATTACCAGCTTCTCATGTTTCAAGAATGCATATTCCATGTTGGTAGGTAGAGTTTTCAATTCAGGGGACTCTTTAAAATTTTCAAGAATTTCCAAGTCTTTCCAATTATTATCATCAATGGAGAGTTGGTAATGAACTTGCTCCAGTTCATCCATGTCTTCTATGTAGGCACATGTTAGGCTCTCAACATGTTCCATGCAAAGTGTGCTTCTTCCAAGATTAGTTGTCAATCATTGGGTGCCCTCTTGATTTGTTTCTACTATGTATAGGTACCTTTGTATTTTAGCTTCATTTACACACTGTTTGCATGCTTTGATGGATGTGCTAACTTTTTGCATACAGTTGCACCTAGTATTGTTATACGTGATGCATGGAACTCTCTTCTTCTTGATCTTTTCAAATTCATTCTTCTTGGAAATTTGCAAGGAGAGATCTCTAATGTCCATTTGTGCATCAATAGTGCTTAACCATGTCCTTTTCATAATAATCAGAAAGTCTTCCTTATAGTTGTTAACCTTAATTACCAAAAAATCAATAGGATAGGATGACCCATAAACAGTGATCATAATGTCCACCATAAGTCCCAAAGGAATAGTGATTGACTAGTCTTTCAATTCTAGAAGGATATTGCTCTTCTTAAGAGGAGGTAGGTTCCATGATTTATACATTTCATGGGAAATTAGATTGACACTAGAACCTAAATCAAGAAGTGCCTTGTATGGCTCATGTCTAGTAACTTGCAAGTAGATGAGATGACTTCTAGGGTCAGATTTTTTCCTAGGAAGGTTGCTAGCCTTGATCCAATAAGATACAACATGGGTTAACATGAAAGTATGGATCTTAAGAGGTGTTTGATTCAAATCTTGAAAGGATTTTATGTAGAGGATGATGGAGAGATATGGTAGCTAGTTGCATTAGTCTATCAAGAATTTGGAGGATTGTTGGATCAAAAGAATGGCTACTTTTGGGATCTAAGTTTTGAATCTTTTAGTTAGAAATCTAGCTATAAGTTAATAGCCTTAGTAGTGTTACATTGTTGTAGCTATGATGGAATTTTATCTTATGTAGATGGAGCATGTGGAAATTAGGTTGAGTGTGGAGGAGCATGTGATGAAGGATGAGGAGGATAATAGGGATATGAGGTTTCCCCTCTAGTAGATGGAGAATGAATTTTACAATACTCTGGAGGGTAGTAGTGATGTTGTAAAGAAGCATGATTAGAAGACTCACGTAGAAACATTGGCTGCTAAACATAGTACCCATCTAGATATGGCTACCTGTAAGGGTATTGCTACCTTAGTGGTGGCATCCCCTATGACTATGGGTGTTGCCACTACTAGTATTGCTCATATGACTATGATGGAGCTCCACTTGGATAATAAGCTTTTTGTTGTTGGTGGAACTACCTTGGATTGGCTTGAGGATAAGTTAACATTCTAGGAGCTTACCTTATTTCCAGCCTAGGATTCAACGTGTACACCCTAGACTCTTGCAAGTGTAACATAATAGGGTAACATACTTTAGGATGTTCGTATTAGCATATGTCACATCCATCATCATCATTTGATTCTATCTCCATAACTTCTATCATAGTGGCTTAGCCCTTATCCCTTTGGTAGGTACATTCAACTTCTTTCCACATCTTGTGGTTATGGTCACTACTCTGCTCTCTTGATTCTTCTATGATCTTTAGAGTAGTTTGGAATTTTTCATCCAACAAATTCCACATTTCATCTACCTTGGCCAAAATTTTAGACATAGATGTTTGGATCAGCAAGGTCTTCCTATTCACCACCTCATCAAGTGGAGACTCCTCCTGATTGTTAGAAAAGAAAACCTCCCTCTTTCTGATGGAAGGGTCCCCATTAGATTCTTCTACACTTTATCATTTTCTCAAATAACCTTCTTTCATGGTTACCTACTTAATCAACCTTTGAATTTGATGGGCTCTTAGTTCTAACAATCATCCTTGGGCATAGACTTCAAGAGTTCTTCTCATTTTTAATTAGATCCCATTTATAATATGCCAAAGTTGTTCCTATTGACAATAACCATGGCCAGAAAATCTGTGCAACAGAGAATAATATCGAATCATGGTTGCATCCAAAGGCTCATTTATCCCTTGTTTCCATCCTTGGATCTGCTTCCTTAGGTTGAACACTTGGGAGTGTATTTAATATTTGTCATTGAAAAATTTGAGGATTGTACTCCACCATTTGATGGATTTTAGTTCTAGGGATTAGTACCAACTCTTTGCTTCCTTAATGAGTGTCCTTGGAAATAAGTTAAGCTTTTGTCAATCATTCTCCATATTTTTCAAGTACATGTATTGTGAAAGGCCTAAAGATGGTTCTATGAATCTAAGTTATATTCCCCTTTGAACTTGAGAATATTGTTCATGTATAGCCTCTTGATTTGACTATCCTTTATGTGCCTTGTAGGAATTCTCACTGCCTCTATGATGTTTACTATGCTTTGAGTGGCAAGTAAAGGTTCATCATAATCATGGCCTCTATGGTGACCATGGTGCCTATGATGTCCTCTACTACCCCTACTTTTGTGATGATGGGCCTCCCTTGAATGCTTGTGCCCCTGATCTTGACTTACCCAATGGGCCTTATGATCATTTTGGTCCTGTCAGTCACCTCAATCATGAACACACCCTTTGTGGTTATGTTTGGAGCCAAAAGAGAAAGAAGATGATGATGAAGGTAAAGAGGAAGGAGGACTAGCATCACCACTATAGTGACCAAAAACATCAGCGGCTGGAAACACTGAGAGGTCATCAGTTAGACAGTCTTAACCTTGGATCCACACGAGGGCCATGCTGGATAAAACAAAAATGGGATGCCTTGAACGGTTTGGTTGATTAGACAAGGACTTAATCGGTGTTACTAAACCTTTTGAAAACGTGTAACTTGAAAAAAAATTTATATCATAAGATATTGATTATTATATATGAGGAAACAAAAAAACAATGTAAAATGCAATGATAAGCAAGAGAATGAAGCAAATTGAAGTTAAGAAATTCACTGGTTCAGGATTATGACTTTACTTATTCAATGTGGATACAATTGGTTGCACGATGCTGGGAGGCATAGAGATCCCAAAAGTAACCAAGATGTTCAAAGCAAGCTGATTGTACGCTTGAATGCAGATTCAAGAGCTAAAAATGCAAATTGCTACAAAAGAAATAGAAAGGAGCTAATAGAATGCCAAACAAGAAGGCTAACTGTTTGATTTTGTCAACTCAAGAATGTTTACAATGCTCATGATTGCTGAATTGATTCTTGCTAAGCCAAATTTTTGCTAAACTTGCCAACAATTTTTGCCAACCAGTTTTTTGTCCTTTGAATTGCCAATTTTCCAACCCTATGAGCATTGCTTGTTGGGGTATTTATAGGGCTAGGAGCACACAAGAAATTATATTTGGATGCCACGTGCCCTAGACCCATAAGATGTTGACGTGTCCATGTTGCATGGACATGCAAAGCTAATTGATTGATGAGCCTACCATGCTGCAATCACGCTATTAGAAATGGAGGTACTAGGATCAGGTGTGCCAATGATGCAAATAAGAAGTGAAGTGTACCGATGTAGCGTAGCCACCTGCTATGCTCTGCTATGCTCTAGCGTAGCATTTTTGGCATAGCGTGGCTACTTGCTACACTACGCTACACTCGATCACCTACTATGCTGTTACACTATGGAGCATAGCGTGTTAGCTTAGTATAGCTGCTTGCTACGTTGTGCTATGCTATGTAACATAGCATAGCGTAGCCACCATTTCAAGAAAGAAATATGCCTTGGAGTTAATTGTAAGTGCTAGAAGCCTTTGAAGTGTGTTGGTCGGTTCTGCATGTTTGCTACGCTACATAGCATAGCATAGCGTAGCAGTTGGCCTTAACTACGATTCACATTGCAAACATTTGTAGATCATGTTGACAATCTACAACCTTTGCTCTTTGCGACATGAAGTTTGCGAACTTGCTGATCCTGCATTTTGAGATGTCCGTTGTCATTTCTGCATTATCACTACGTTGTGCTATGCTACATAGCATAGCAGCCAACATAGCCTACTCTTTTGCCTAATCTGCTACTTTTCTAGTGGAAGAAGCTTTGCCAAATGACTTGAAGCCAAGTGAAGCAACTAGTTTTGAAAGGCCAGAGGTGCTTGCTAAGTGCACTTAAAATCACGAAGTAAGCTGAGCCCTTTTGTCTTACTTTTGCTATGCTATGCTATGCTATGTAGTGTAGCATAGCGTAGCACTTTGTCCTACAACTGTCTTCTAAGGCTTGCTACGCTGCATTGCATAGCATAGTGTAGCAAAATTATTAACTAGAAAACTTGTCAAAATATTTTGTGTAGCCTGAGCACTGTCAACAACCCACGCATCGTTTCTGAGTAGACTATCAGCTAGATGAATTACCTAGGTGGACAGGCTAGAGAGTCTGTTGGGCCTGTCAACACTGGATGTAGAAAATTTGCTGAAATGGAAAGTCTAAACTCAAAGCATCCATTTCTTGCCAAAGTGTCATGACGTCACACTTGTGAAAAATATTTGCCTGAATTCTAAGACCCTGGTGAAGCAAGAGGGTCTCAAAATTTTAGTGTGTTTCATTGGCCCCTCTTTGTTGACGTCTGGAGGATGAACCCAAGAGACGCTGAAAAAGAATACAAAACACCATGGAAGAAAAAATGCTAACAATGTTCTTCATTGATTGCCAAGATGTCACTTAGCTATGCTTGAGAGTGTTGCATTGGTTTTGTGGGGGAGAGGTAAGGGCTAAGCGGGAAGAGAAATTGAGCGGGGGAAGGAGGTTAAGCAAAATGGTAAAGATGAAACTTAGCATGATCCCTCGTTAGAGTGCTTATGAGGGAGTTTTTTACATGGTCATCTTTGCTTTTGCTAACCTTCAACCTTTTGTCGAAATGCTTAGAGAGGGTGATTGCAAAATAGCCTATGTGCCATTTTTTTTTGCGCATGAGCTTTCACTCTCTTACACTTTTACCTTTTGCTATTTTGCCATTTACATTTGCAAACAACCTTGTCGCAGGACAAGTGTTTCTTTCCTAGGATGAGTTATGTTACATCCACATGGGGCTTTAACCTACCTATAGATGCTTCCCATGCGGCAAGCTATGTTACATGCATCATGGACTTTGCGGTTGGGGAAATGGGAGGGCTAGACAAGCATCGGGAAAAGCTTGTAAAAGAGGGGAGAGAGTGGAAATTTTGGGTGCAAGGAATGAGGTAAGTGAAAGGATAGGATGTGCACTCTAGAGTAGCCAAGATAATCAAGACAACCACCTTGTAACGTTGTAGCATTTGCTACTGTGGCAAAATGCACCTTCGACCGACGTCCCTTTGGTATGCACCCTGCAAACACAATAGAGAGCAAACCAAGAGAAACAACCATGATGCAAAAGGAAGGCAAAGGTCTTGCTATGGACACTGTTGGAGCAATTGATGTTGTTGTTGAGACATGCGGTGTCCAAACTAGAAAGGCTAGCAGCGACCTTGGCAGCATCAGCGTGGAGGAGTTGGCATCGAAGAGGCTAGGAGTTGTTGTGAGTGTAGATGCTCAAGAATCCCTGTCAAAGGCAAGAATTCTTAGTTTAGCTATGAGATTGGCTGCCCAACAACTAAAAATCTCTTGAGCTTGGATGCTGGCAGGGGCTAGAGGTTAGCAATATTATGGCTAGGCAATAACACTGCTGGTACTCCAGCAGCAGGCGCTAACCAGGGAAGCTCCTGCTAGGGCAATGATCTGTGGTAGCAGTAGGTATGAAGGGTCAGCATGATGTCATACGAAATATCCAAAAGATTAGCAAGATGCCAGGAGTAGTGGCATTGCATATGTTCTAGAGGGTGTTTTCATGGCATCATGAACTACATTTTGGAACTGCAACGTCCCACCCTGTGTCAGCACTGTGCACACTCGCTTGTTGTGTACTGGTGTAGATGCATGCTGGGGACATGCCACGAACCTAGTTTAAGATCTTGGTAGACCATGGTGTGTTGGTTTAAGGTCCCAGTAGACTATATGTGCTAGTTTAACGTCATAGCTGATGGTCGCTGTACTGGTTTAAGGTCCCAGCACACTGCTGTGCTAGTTTATCATCGTATTGGACGATGGATGAGCTAGTTTAAGGTCCTAGCAGACTGTCTATTCTAGTTTATAGTCATAGCAGACTGTCTATGCTAGTTTATAGTCATAGTATACATGCTTTGCTAGTTTTACGTCGTAGCGGACGTTGGTGAAGCTTTGCCAATTTTACATCGTAGCGGATGTTTATTTGCTAGTTTTACGTCATAGCAGACGTTTATTTGCTAGTTTTACATCATAGCGGACGTTTATTTGCTAGTTTTATGTTATATGTAGTATGGCTTGAGGAATGAGTGATTCACCAGATTTGTGAACTCATTGTCATCCATGTCTGCCAGCTTGAAGGCCCCATTCCCAAAGGCTTTTGTGACCATGTATGGACCTTCTCAGTTTGCTGAGAATTTGTTCATATGCTCAGAGATAGCCTTGAGAATGAGGTCTCCCTTCTATATTGGCCATTGATGCAGATTTGCATGATGTTTTTTCCATTTCTTGTTCTGGTAATGCTCTATGTGACCTAGTGTTTGTGCATGATCCTCCTCTATTAAGTCGAGGTCAATGATCCTCGACTCATTATTTTGGGCTTCGCTCACGACATTTGATAGGATCATTCGGAGTGATGGCACCTACAACTCAAGAGGTAACACCGCTTCAGATCCATAAATAAGACTATAAGGTATCTTACCTGTTGCAGTCCTGAATGTTGTTCTATAAGTCCATAGCACATAGAGTATTTGCTCATGTCATCTCCTCTTGCTATTGTTAAGCATTCTTTTCAGCAAGTTGATGATGGAATTATTTGTAGCCTCTGCCTGTCCATTTTCCTACAGGTAATATGGTGAGGAGAATGATTGTTTGATGCCAAGATTGCTGCAGAAGGTTTGGGTTTCCGCACTACTGAAATGTGGCCCGTTATTGGTCAAAATAGTCATGGGAAGCCCAAACCTTATCACAATGTTATCCAAGATGAAGTGGAAAACTTGCTGAGATGTAGTCTTCCTTAGGGGGATAGCCTCTACCCACTTAGTAAAATACTCAGTGGCAGTGATGATGAAGCTATGCCCTGTGGAGGACTTAGGCGTGATGGGCCCTATGAGGTCTAGTCCCCATCGCTGGAAAGGCCATGTAATCTGTGTCAGATGCAGCTCTGTAGGTGAAACGTGTATGAGATTTTTGTATTATTGGCATGTATCACATGTCCTAACTTTGGCTAGGCAATCATGCTCCATGTGAGACAAATAATACCCTAGACGTCTGATTTTTGTAGCCATAGCCCTAGGTGCTATGTGTCCATGACACAGTCCCTTGTGTACTTCATTAACCACCTTCTGTGCTTATTCCTCATTTACGCATGCCAACAATATCCCGTCATAGGAGCATTTGCATAGGGCATTGTCTCCCATGAGCACATGTTATCGAGCATGCTTATAAATCACATCTCTCTAGGCAAATGTCAATATGCTTGGGGGCTTACCATATTGCAGGTAGGCTTTAATGTTGGCATACCACTCCTGGGTATCTATAGTGTTGACAGAGGCTACATGTCCCACTTGAGTGATAGGCTCAGTACACTCGGTAATCAAGGTTGGAAAATTTACGAATAGGTATGATGGAATATTTAATGCTAGGGTGGATAAGGCGTCTACTATGGTGTTTTCGTTGCATGGCACATGTTGCACGTCCGTAGTTGCAAATTGTTTGAGCAAAGTTTTTGCCAGGTCACAGTAGGGTTGCAGGTGTGTAGCTTTGTAGGCATAGACCTTGGTGATTTGATTCACAACTAGTTGTGAATCTCTACGAATCACCAAGTGTTGTATGATTAGTGCTTGGGCTGCTAAGAGGTCCCTGAGTAACCCCTTGTACTCTGCAACATTGTTTGTACAAGGGAACACAAAATGATAAGCTAAAGGATGCATTTTCCCAGAGGGGAATGAAATGACAATAGCTGCTCTACCTCTTTACACAGTTGAGGTACTGTCGAAATGAAAAGTAGCTTCAAGATGCGATGGGATGGCGTTGATAGTGCTAACATGCTCATCTAGGAATTCGGGATCTATGATCGCCTGATCGTCAATGGGTGAGGTCGTAAGTTGCGTTGCTATGACTTGACCTTTTATCGATGATTGGCTCACATAATGCAAATTGAATTCTGTTGTTATTGCTTTCCACCGAGCTATCCTACTACTTTCATATAGATTTTTTGTGATAGCTCGGAGTATGTTGCTTTTGTAAATGATGTTAATTTTGCTACAAAATAGATAGTGTCTCCACTTCTTCAATACAAACACTAATGCAAGGTAGTTTCTCTCCACCTCATTGTATTTTGCCTCATACTCTATTAGTGCATGACTAAGGTAGTACACTGGTATTTTAGAACCGTCATCCCGTTTCTCACATAACAGTGTCACGATAGACATGTCTGAAGTGGCAAGGTAGATGAAGAAAGGCTTATCCCTCTATGGTGGGTAAATAGTTGGGAGGTGCAAAAGGTCTTTTTTCAGATCATCGAAGGCTTATTGGCACTGTGGTATCCATTTGAAGTTAACCCCTTTCTTCAATAGATGTTGCATGGGGTGTAACTTGTTGGTCAATTTTGCTATAAACCTTTTGATGAATTGCACTCTACCTTGTAACCCACACAATTCCTTAAGATTTGTAGGTGAAGCCAAGTTAATGATGGCCTTGACTTTGTCAGGGTCCACTTGTATTTCAGCCTCTTATACTACAAACCCTAACATGCATCTGGTTCTCACTCCAAAGACACACTTTTTAGGATTGAGATGTAAATCATGCATTTGACAACACTTGAGGACTACACCTAGATCATTGGGATGGTCGACAGCTTCCTTAGATTTCACTGCTATGTCATCCACATAGTCGTTCAGTGTTTCTAAGATATAGTCGCTAAAGATGTAAGTCATGGCTTGCTGGTAGGTTGCTCTGGTGTTCTTGAGCCCAAAAGGCATCATAGTGTAATAAAAGGTACCCCATGGGGTCATGAAGGTTGTTGTTAACTGATGCTCTAGGTTAATTCAAATTTGGTTGTAGCCAAAGAAACCATCCATGAAGGATAATAGAGCATGACCAGTCATAGTGTCAATGAGTTGATCGATACTTAGAAGTGGAAAATCATCCTTGATCATTGCCTTGTTCAGATCTTGTATGTCTACACAGATTTGTATCTCTCTCATTTTCTTAGAAACTACAATGATATTGGACATCCATTCCGAGTAATCAACTATCCGGATGAAACCAGCCTGGTATAGCTTGGTGATTTCATCCCGTATGGCTAGTGCAATCTCTTGTTTAACCTTACGAGCCTTCTGCTTAACTGCCTTCATGCATGGGTCTAAGATGATATTGTGTTGTATCAGCCTTGGATCTGAACCCGACATGTTACTATATAACCATGCAAAGACTTCAATGTTATCTTGTAGAATTTTGGCTACATCTTTGTGCATCTGCGAATCTAGGAAGGAAGTAAGTTTCAACGTTTTTAACTTCCCCTTGGATGTGGTCACAAGCGTTTCAATGAGAGGATCCTCAATTACATCCCCGACCTCTAAATCTAGGGCTTGGACCAGATGCTCAGGCCAATCTGGGGATGCTTCTAAGGATGCTACTGTGCTAACTGCGGGTGATTTCCAATCTATTAGATCTGGGTTCAGTTGTCTCATGAGTTTACCATGTGGACCTGCTAAAGCTAAAGGTGAAGAAAGATCATGATGGATTTCCATTTTCGCTCAACTTGCCAAAATGAGATGAAATTATAGTAAGAGGTACTTGTTGGTAGTAATCATGCATAGTGAAAATTTTCAAAATAGCAATGAGATGTGAGCAATTGAGACAAATGTAAAGTGTGATAGAAAACTTAAGATTTTCCAGTTAATGTTGTGGTGGACTTCTTGGAAGTAAAAATGCAAAACTGCTAGTGTAAAAATGTAAAATTGATAATGTAAAAGTGTAAAAGAGTGCTAGTTCAATGTCTTTGCGAATTGCCAACAGGTTAGAGTATTAGTTTAAGGTTGTTATGGACCGCCTAGATGTAAAAAATGTAAAACTGCTAGTATAAAGAACAAAAAGCTGCTAATGTAAAAATGCAAAACTACTAATGTAAAAATGTGAAACTGCTAGTTTAATGTCATTGCGGACTGTGAACATGTAAAAGGTCGAATCTGCTGGTTTAATATTATTGCGGACTGCTAACTAGATTGAAACTATGCACTAGCATTGCTAGTTTGAGGTCTTTTCGGACCACTAAGTAGATATGTTTGGGAAGGTAAACAGCTAGTTTGAAGCGTGTCAAGGCTCTTTGCCTAGGCCCACCTGTTTTAATGCGAATAGTGTTACCATGTCATGATAGGCATGCTATGCTGCATGACATACTTTACATTAAATGGAGATAGAGAATGACCAATTTCCTTTTTTACCATTACAACTATAAATAGGGATTAATCCCTAGTAAACTTGTCATTTTCACTGTAACAGTGCAGAGCCCACATTCGGAGCATAGAGCGATTTCAGAGCACAAAGTGATTGTGCCAATAAAGAGCAAGGTGATTTCGACATAGTAATGAGGAAAGAGTCAGTAACAAGACAATGGCTCCTAAGAAAGGACGCAAACACCCGGCACTCGCTAATTTCTATGAAGTGAAGGAAACCTAAGGATGCGTGATGTAGGTGCACGTCGTGGTGCAAGAGGAGACACCGTTGACCTGGTAGGCTTCTATGCTTCCTCTATTTTCTCATGCCTCTATTATTATTTTTTTGTTTTTCTAGCTTTTGTTTCTACGATTTTTTTAGCTATCTATGTTTTCTATCATCGTGTTGTCATTATTTTGGCCCTTATACCATCCCTGTTGCCGTTTCGGCCACAAAGGATGTACAGATGCTACGCTAAGGTTGCATGCAAGGTTGCCTAGACAACCATCGCTATGGCTGTCATTACCATAGAGACTTGGATGATTTGAGCTACTTGGCATGCAAATGGTGTAGCATAGGACCCTTAGAAGGGTTTGGCCATGTGTGATGTGACAGTGTAACACATGTTCCGTCACGGCATAATGTTAATCACTTTGTTAGGGCTAATCACTTTGTTACTATGCTAAGCTAATTTTGCTATGCTATTGCCTTTGTGTTTTTGCTACGCTATGTGCATGAAGAGAATTGTGCTATGCTATTTGCTAAAATGCTACTTTTTCTATGCTATATATGTGTTTCACCCTGACATGATGCTAACATTTGCTATTGTGTTGTGCAGGGTAGCGCTAAGGCTAATTTTGATTATCCTAGAAATTGTAGGGGTCCTATGTTGAGTGAGTGAACCAATGACCAATGTTCCTCCACCCCATACACGTGTGGGGCAGGAAGCGGTCTGGTTCTAGGAGGGAGCATAGGAGTTCCTACAATTCCTCCTCCAATACTTCAGTTTGATCATTTGGTCACACTTGGTAGAGTAAGTAGTGGCCACCATAACAGAAACCCTGTTGCTTGGGGAAAATTGGGGTATTTTGAGATATTTGACAGATGGGGCAATTAGTAGCAGGGAAGGAGAAGGATCCAGTTAGTGCCTTAGAAATTTGAGGTGTTTGGCTTGGACTGGGATATGCCCGAGTATAATTGCTACCATCTCTACAACACTTTGTTTATTGCACATCATATGAGAACGTGCTTCCAAAATCCACCAGGAACCATTTACAATGCTGGTGGGTGAGTTTTGTAACCATGTTTCACTACGCTATGCAATGTTTGCTATGCTAGCCAAATGTTAACAGTGTGTTTTTGTTACCAGGTTTTTCATCAACGAGGAGGGGCTTCACGGTGATACGGATGTGTTGACCTTGGCACAGATGGTGCTGCAGGAGTTTTCTTCCATTAAGAATATATGTGCATGTGTGATAAGTCAATGTAGGGGTGAGTACCAAAACTACCCAACCTGGTATCTCAAACTCTACAACAGATGCAAGGAGTCTAGTTGGTTGGATGAGGGATGGACATCCTTTAAACCGATCACCGTTGAAGATGTCTTGGTTAATCTTCCATCATTCCCGTCACTGTTTAATCTTGGTAAGTTAAATAATAGTTACTACATGTTTGAGTGTCATTGCTATTTTTTTTGCTATTGGTACTTTGCCTAACCTATTTTTTTCTTTTTTTTCTTTTGTGTTTTTGTGCTAACTACTTCTGTGCAAACTACAATAGGGGCAAAGAGGTCTCAAGAGGTGACAGTGATAACCTTTGGGAACTAGGAGGCAAACATCTTCTTCAAGTACGGGGAGGTAGATGAGAGCCAACGTTGGATATGTAGCACGGCCTCGGAATCCCTGCTCAAGCATCTTCAAGGTGCTAGGCTCATGAATTTTTTCCTGGCCCCAAATCCAAGCATCCCTGTCACATAGATGCTCACCTTAGTGGAATCCTTTTCTGACAAGGAAGAACACTTCCACACACAAGTACATGGTGTGTGGGTGGTCCTTGAAATCAATGACTAGCTATTCATGGACCTTTTTAGTGTCTTTACTGATGGTATTCTCATAGGGTCAAAGACCAAGAAAGAAGTGAACTGTCAAAAGGAGGACATTGAGGAGTGGCTAGGGGTTGCCAAAGAACGAAAGGGGATTCCCATGGAGAAGGTCAGGTTGAGACCTACGAAAGAGATTTATCCCATCTTTCGAGCTCACACTTTCCCCCAGCTACTTTCCCAAGGAAAGATCCTTGGAATTGAACAAGCTTGGGTGATGCGAGAGGTCATGGAAGAGAGGGCTCACTACGACTATGCTAGGTATCTGTGCAAAGGTCTGCAAACTGAAATCGTGATGCTTCATAAGAAGCAGGAGTCCCACATCAATGTGCACTATGCCTTTTACATAGCCTATTTGTGGTTGTTCTTGAAGTTTTTGGTAGTCCACGAGAACAGGGTTTGGGTTATGCAAAATCACAATCAGATTTCCAAACCGTGGATCTACCAAATCCTCTAAACCACCAGAGCCCAAGATCTCCTAGAAGCTATTGGGAAGTCGTTTTCTATAATAACTAAGGATCGGGTGGCCTGAAACTTTCATGGCCAAGATAGCCTGGGGGAGGTGCCCTCTACTACCATTGGTAGTGTATCGTAGGGGAAACATCTCATCGCCGAGATAGTGGCCACCAAGATGCTGTGAAAGAGGCCTCAACTAGCTAAGGAGACCCTCTATGTGGAAGAAGAAGAGGGGTGGACACTGCGGTTCAAGCTACATAGGACACAACCCTCAATCGGTAAATAGTTTTGCTTATGCTTATTTCTTTGCCTATTTTGTTAATGCCTGCTATGCTAAGCAGCGTATCATAGTGTAGCACCTACTTTAAGCTAACTTGCTTTAAGCTAATGCAAATGTGTTTTTGCTACTAGAGGAAGAAGGCGATGAAGAGGTGTTGACCCCTAAGACGGGGGTGAAAAATAAAGACACGGAGGCCTCAGTCTCAGAGGAAAGGGCCTCGGTCAAGAGGGAAGGAGCTCCTATCACTGGGGAAGGGGCTCTTGTTGGTAAGGAAAATCCTTCTATTGACGAGGAGGACATTTTTGGAGATGAAGAGGAGTCTCCTATGGATGAAGAGGATGCTAGTGCCTCAAAAGGAAAGGCTCCAGCAAATAAAGAAGAAGCTCGCATTGACTTGGAAGGGACCTCTACTAAGGATGCTGCCATCATTTTGAGTTAGAAAGGAGAGGAACTGCAATTAGACGTTGGTGAGTTTGATAATACATTTGATGATGTGTTGATAGGCGATCCCCTCGTTATCACCCCTGAGGGTTTGCTAGGTAGGAGCCCTCATACTATCATTTGCTTTACTCATAGCCTTGTCATAGTTCACCTTGGTCGTTGCTGACGTGTTTAGTTGTATGACAGACACCACTGTTAATGTTTCAGGACCCCCTCTGATTCATGTGGAACCATGGGCCGAGACCCCTAATAAGCTTATATTCATGTAGGGGGTCATCGACGACATGTTCGACCATCTCAAGCAGGTCGATCTTGAAGTGGGTAAGTAGCTACGCTAGGAACTTTCATGTTGCTACGCTAGATGCCTTGAGTTTGCTAACCTTGCTATGCTAATGTGACTGATGCGTTGTTTGTGTGGTCATAGCCTCTTAACTCAAATGGGACCCGACATAGGTGTTAAAGGTTGGTGCAATGCCTACATTCTCGTCTGAAATGGCCGAGGTGCTTCATTGCATATACGACGAGGCTAGCAAATGCACTTTGCACTCAGCATGCTCCTTGTGAGAGTGTAGGCATGTCAATGAGGACCTATGGAAATAGGTCTAGAAGGCTGAAAAATAGAAGGCTGAACTAAGCACCAAAGTGGGAGACCTCAAATCGAGGAACAAATTCCTCATGGTCCATGATAGTAATGATGGCAGTTGGCGCACGACTGTGATAGATTATGCTAGATATTGGACAGTCATGTGACACAACAATGAAGCCACCTGAGAACAAATAGAACAATGGATGCAGATGGACTTGTTGGCCCAGAAGAACCAAGACTGAAAAGATTATAGTGCTAGAGATTATGAGTGGGGGCAGTCCCAGAAAAACCATAAACACATGTATAAACTTGAATGTGCCACATACCGTAAACTATACAGGGATTCTTTTGGAGAGGTGTTTACTTATAAAGCATTCATAAATGCCATTGGAACTTCTAAGGCCTATAAAAAGTTCATGGAGTAGGTAAAGGTCATTGAATATCCTAAACAGGAAGTGGATCTTTCCACAGGTGAGACCGCTACCGCCTCTTCTCCAGGATCACTGAGATGGATAATCATCAAAACGGAGAAAGCCATTGTAGATGCTAAACCAAGTGATAGACATTGGGAAAATATCATGGAGGAGGAGGTTTGGCATTGCCTCAGGCTCTATTTGGATCGCATACCTTTCGAAACGGAAGTAGGGCCATCTCGGGTTAGTCACTTTTTGCTATAGAAAAAGCTTATGCTAGCTTTCATGTGTTGCTCTAGCGTACTACTTCACTTTTATAATGCAGGCTCTAGATGAAGATGCAGGGCCCATAGAGGGTAGAAATAAAGAGTTAGGAGAGGGAAATGTAAAGGAAGATGATGCAGAAGGGAATGATGCAAGAGAAAATGATGTAGGAGAAGATGATGCAGGTGAAGATAACCCATGAAAACATGGGATTTTTGAAATTTTGAGTTTTTTGTAAAAATTTTGCAAAAATTGGAAAACATTTAATGAATTAAATTTTGAAAGAAAATTGGTTTAATCCTATGTTATGTTTTTGCTTTTGATGTTTTAGTTTTAGGAAATTTTGGGCCCTTGCTAGTTTTAGGCCATTTCAAGCTGTCAAATGTGATGTAAATAGAAGAAACTTTGCCAGTTTTAGGCCTTAGCGGGTCATATATAGTTTTAGGCCATTTCGGGTTGTCGCTAGTTTTAGGCCATTTCAGGCCATGACATGGTAGCATAGTTTTAGGCCATTTCGGGCCATGGAATAACATAGTTTTAGGCCATTTCAGACCATTTTGTGATAAGAAAGTGATACGTTAATGATTTAGAGAATGGCTAATTAGTACCTAGCGTAGGTGGATGGATGCAAAACAAAAAAGTGGTAAATATACAAAGGATGGCGACTGGGCAAGAGGCAGTGGGGTTACTACACTATGCGTAGCTACTTCTTGACCCATCATGGATTGGGCGAGGTGTAAGGCTGAGGTGCTTTGCCACGACCTTCGTCTACGTCGTTTTCCTCTATTTGGAAGGGCAACTTAGTCCATGCGTCTTCATTTTCTGAACCAGCATGCTAAGCCGGTTCTCTTGTCAAATGGTTTGTGTGTACAAAGACAAGCACTTCACTCTTAGAGGTTACAACCTCTGAGCCCTGTTCCATGTCTATGTTGTTGATAGCTTGTGTTGCTACCTCATCATCATGGATTACCACCTCGTTGCCTACATAGGGTAGATGGATCTCCTAATTAATGGATGAAGAGACAGCCCTAAGTTGCACTAACCATGACCTCCCTAAGATCAGGTTAAACCCGAGCATCTCTTCAACTACGATGAACGTTGTGTTCGTGGGGAACTAGTCCCCTACCACGAAGTCAATGTGGACCTTTCCCTTTATCACAACCCATGCCCCATTGAACAACTTTAAGAAAGATGTTGTTGTGGGTTTGATTTGGTCGACAAAACCCAGCTTGTCCACAATAGGGAAAGTGATGAAATTTATAGTAGCCCCATCATCAACATGTACCCTTCGGATCTTATGTTCACTGACCCAGATTGTGATGGATAGAGGTGCTGTAGTCACATGACCCTTTTTAGGATCTTCCCTAATGGAACCATCGAAAAATGTTAGTTGGGATGGCTTTGGATCTGCAGGTGCAGAAGGAAGCATGGCTGAATGGATTGTCTTCTCTTTCATTGGCATGTTCTCGTCAACTGAAATTGTCGTTAACATGCAAACCAAAGCCTCATGGTATGTGGTAGATGTCATGATTAGGTCGTATAGGCTCAGCGTAATGTTTTTTTATTTTAGAGCTTGCTTGACCTAGGTGAGGGCACTTAAGAGGTCTTGGCCATTTTCCGATTTACTGCCTTTCTCTTCTATTTGTCCTAGAAGATGAATTTCCCTAGGAGGAACAGCCTCAGATCTAGGTTCAGACTCTCTTGGATGAGGTGGTGAATACTATGCGGGCATAGCAACGTTATGTTTCAGCGACGAAGGCATAGATGTAGGGGGTGAGGGTGTAGGCTTGGAAGTACCTGGGGTAGTACTTTCCCTTGACGTCTCACCTATGAAGCACACTTCTCATTTCCTAGGATGAGAAGGCTATGAAGCTGCTGTATGCAGGGTGGGGGCTATTGCATGGCTTGGCCTCCTAATAATGAAAGGAGCTAATGGTTTTAGAGTATGAGGTGGTGGTGCAGCTCTACTAATAGGTGGTGCAGGGGTAGATGCCTAGGGAGGGACTCTCAAGATGAAAGGTTGTTGCAGACTTTGATTAGCCACTGGTGGTGTTGGTGCACTACGCTGAGGCACATGGACTACAAACAGCTACTTGTGTGGTCTAGGATTATTGTCAACCTCGATGGTGTTGATGATGTAACCAGTGTTGTTGGCATTGAGGGGGGTTAGTGTAGATGTGCAGAAATTGATTCTTAGGATGTATTGGATTGCTTTTGTCTAGCACCAATTTTCCTTGATCAATCATCCTTTGTGAAAACACCACAAAATTTTGGCCTAGCACTTTTAGATAGGATTCAAGCTAAGTCATGCTACTGCCCAACATGAGTATCGCATGACCAAACTTAAGAGCCTCCAAAATAGCATGAAATGACACACAATTGAATAGGAAAAGTCCCCCTGGGGCCCATAGGTGATTGCTCCAACTCCCAGAATCCAAAATCTAGGGTTTTAGGCTCAAAATGCATGGTTTTTGCTGTATACACGTTGGTCACATTGTGGTCACACTGCCCAGTGTAAGACCAGCATGTGTACAGCGTAACCAACTTCTAGAGCCCCAAAATCAAGTCCAAAAAGCCTAGATTCAAGCACATGGACCCTCCATAAGCTTCACTGATGCCCCCTATAGCTCTCGGCCTTTAGAACCTTGAAATTTGAACTCAGAATCACATGTTTTGAGCTACTTTTAGTTAGTCATGCTGAGGTCACACTACACAACGTGACCACAGCATGACCAAACAAGAATAGCTTAATTTAGGGACCTCCAGGTAGAATTTTGACATGAATTCAACTCCCGGGAGCTAGGCAGCACTTGTACATGTTCACAATCTCTAGAAAATAAAAATTTTGGCCTCAAACATGGTACTTTCAGTTGGTCATGTTGAGGTCATGTTGCACAGCATGACCACAGCGTGACCAAGCAAACATAGGGCACATCAAGTAGTTTCAAGTCCAATTTCGACATGAACTCAACCCGTAGGGGACAAGCAACAATTGTACTAACTCTCAGGCTTCAGAAAATCAAGATTTGAGCTTCAAATGTGTCATTTTCAGTTGGTCACGTTGAGGTCATGCTGCACAGCGTGACCAAACAAAAATAGGGTAAATCAACCATTTTCAGGCATCATCTTTAACATTTGAGCAACCCCCAAGGATAGGTATCACTTGTACATGTTCACAGGCTTCAGAAGCTCACAATTTGTCCCTCAAATGTGGCATTTTCAGTTGGTCATGCTGAGGTCATGCTGTGTAGCGTGACCATAGCATGACTAAACCAAACGGGTCCAAAACAACAATAAAATGGAGTCAAATTTAGCATCCAGGTCACCCTGGAGAGTAGGCAGTAGTTGAGCATCAACAAATAGGCATCAGCATTCAAACATCAGCTCAAAATAGGGCATAAACAGTTGGCCATGCTGAGGTCACACTGGGCAGTGTGACCACAACATGAGCAAGAAAACATGTGCCAAAAAATCCTCCAAATTATCTCAAAATAGACATGTAGAACCCTCTTGACCTCAGGCATGTAGATCCACTCTGAAAATGGGTCTCACAGGTCAAAAATGGGCTCAAAATGCATCATGAACATTGGACATGCTAATGGTCACGTTGGCACGTTGACACCAACATATCCACAATGTAAATGCTTGGACACGTTGGGCACTGACACGCTAGGATGCTGGACGCTAGATTGCAGATGTTGATGCTAGGACATGCTATAGACGAGCCAGATCCATGCATGCTGGAAGCTTTGGTAGAGCAAAAATAGCACAGATCTGTAGATCTAGAGGCTAGACATCCAGATCCACTCTTGTACTTTAACATTCTTTGTAAATTTTGCATTTTCAGCGTATCAAGCTCTTACGCTATGTATTACACATGGCAGAGTAAGAGATCTTGGTCATGCTACACCCTGTACATTGTAAAATTCTATGCATTTGGTCAAAACGTTCACACCTATTGCCTGATTTGCATTTCCCGCATCTCACACCTATTGCTCAAACCTGCATAAATACCCTAATCTCACACTAAACCAAGGTTGGTAATTCTAAACACACAAGAGCATAAAACTCTGGGAAAATTTTACCATACAAAACTTGGTCACGCTGAGCAACTTTGAGCATCCAAATCTTACACATTGGACACTTTGGAGTTAGAAGCCTGCACTCTCCCAACGTCTGCAACACCTTTCACATCAAGGCTAAACGTTCGTCTTGCAATCATTCTACAACTACATTCTGACTAGTGCACTTCTTTGTAATTTTCAATCAATACAGATAGTTACATTTTTTCCAATCATGTTTACAGTTTACATTATTTTCTATTTATGTTGTTTACACCTTGTTTGCACTTTCCACGTTTACGTTTGTTTATGATAACTCGGTGCACTGCCATTGAGTATGCTAGGGGAAGTCCTTGTTTGATCTGTGTGTAGACCATTCAAGGCACTCTACCTTCATTTTTTCAGCTTGCCCTCACGCGAAGGCAAGGTCCTCTGTATCTCTTTGGAGATCTTTAGGCATTCATTTTTTCTTCCAGCCTTATGTTGACGATTTTGGATGGTACAGTTATTGGCGCTAGAAGGAGGGCCACTTCTATTTGCATTCCATTTGCCTGTCCACAGTGTTCAGCATTTGGCATACAGCATCCACAAACTAATCATTGCTAATTCAAATTGTTCACAACTCTCCATAGTGCCCACATGTTGAGCACAACATCTACACACTGTACCCCAGCGTACACACACTCCCCTCAGCTTGCAAACATTGAACCCCTACTCATAGACTCTGTCTAAATGCTGTTCTTGGCTTGCACATGCTGCCCTCTATTGGCACACACTACACTTAGTGTCCAACACATTGTCCTCTGCTAGCACACATTGCAGACTCTGTCTAGAATCCTATCCCTGGCATACACATGCTATGCTCAGCATACACATGTTGTGCCTTAGCCTCAGATGTTGTACCTAGTTTCCATATGCTAGATAGTTAGTCATGCTGTAGTTAGCCACACTGGATAGTTAGTCACATTGCAGTTGGTCACGCTGGATAGTTAGTCACGCTACAATTGGTCACACTGGATAGTTAGTCATGCTTTAGTTGGTCACGTTGGACAGTTAGTCATGCTGCAGTTAGTCATACTAGATGGTTAGTCATGCTGCAGTTAGTCACACTGGATGGTTGGTCACGCTGTAGACTTTTCACACTGTAGTCTAGTCACATTGCATATGATGCATCCTTAGCCTAGACCACACACTACACTTGTTGCTTTGTTGCCTTGTCTGTATCCTGCCTAGTCATACATCACCATGGAGTCTTCCTAGATCTCCAACACACATGCCCACGTAATCCTCACACAAGAAAAGTATCACTACATCTGTGTGAAGATTCAGGCCAACCTTCCCATTGACCACATAGAGAAGGAAGAGAAATGAAATGTTGAGCGCATATACATGCGGGGTCATGAATTCACTCCCTCCATATATGACATCATTCCCCTTTCTGAGCCCCAATACCGATTCATCTCCCAGCTCCTTATGGCAAGGAGCCAAAACTCACGGTGACCCACTGAGGAGCCCCAAAACCAAGATGAGGAAGATGCCTTCGTGGCACAATCTAAACATGAGAATTCATATTACACCCTCAGTCCCCATGCCTACGTAAACCCATCACTCCATCCTTGCATGGGATAGACGATCCCTCACCAAGCATCAACGAGCACACAAGCACCAGTATCCTAATAGAGATTACCCACATCCATCTCCACCCAGTACATACCGCAAGTACAAACACATGGAGCCCCTTTCATCACTTAATCTTCGCACATCCAGGGTGTCACTTCATAGTTTGTGGCTAGGCAAGGAACCATACCCATTTTTTAACAACCCACTCACTTCAACGTGTCACACCCCACAACCACAAATTTGAATGTTTCTCCACAACAACAAATGACAACCCAACAATCTCCCCAACCAACTAATCTGCCTACCGTCGAAGAGTGGGCAAAAGCCAAACAAATGATGCAACTGTTAGCTGAAGAGGTAAAGCACCTCAAAATGGCAAACACTGAACAAGTTAAAGTACTAGACTTCTACCAAGATGATCCAATTAGCTCTTTATTACCACCATTAGCTTTACCCAAGGGAATCACACTCCCACAGTTAACCAAGTACAACAGGAAGGGAGACTCGAATGCCCACTTGGTAACATTTCGATCAGAGACCCTATTGCTTCAAGATTGGCCATATGCAATCCTACGCATGTTCGTCATATCCCTAATGGAAAGTGCCTTAGATTGGTACTGAGCCCTACCATGTAAATCCATATCCTCTCTGGAGGATGTATTACATTAGTTCATCATCCGGTTTAAGTATAACCTCAAGCTTGAGACCACACTAGACACTCTGATACAGGTGAAACAAGGGCCACTAGAGCCTGTGTAGAGGTTCCTTCAAAGATGAAGTGCAGCCCTTAACAAACTTCATTAGCCCATCCCTGAAACGTATTTGCTTATGATTTTTAAGGGAGCCATGAATGACTTCATTAGGTTAAAACTGTACTACCTAAGCGCTCAAACTTTGAGCCAAGCCTTCATGTAGATCAAGAACATTGAACAAGCTACACAAACTAGCAATGAACCCACCTATGTGGCTTACAAGAACCAACACGTTTCCAAACAATAGAAAATAATGGAAACTGTAGCCACAAGCACAAAAACAACAAATACCAGTACCAACCCACCTGCAATGATCGAGGCCACCCTAAGGCCCAACTTTTAGTGCAAGGATCTCTCTAAGTATATGCCGCTACCCACGCGACCCTTTGAACTACTAGAGTAACTCCTCAAAACTGGGCAAATCCAATACAAACAAGTAGTGGAGAATGAATGTCAAAGACACGACAAGTACTACGAGCTACTAAGGAACCTCACCTTAGCAGTGCCAAACGAGCCCCCGGTCCCACGACACTTCAAGTTAGATCAATTCTGTCACTACCACTAGATGTTCAGTCACAATACCGATAACTACCATACCTTAAAGGATGATCTTCAGACAATGATAGAATGGGGACAACTCAACATCAACTCCCTAAGTTGACCTAGCACAAATGATGCCTCCTATGTCATAAACTCCATTAGCATAGGAAGCAAGCCCAAACCTATGTGGTAACCTTTCGTGATCCATGTGCCTCTCATCAAGGCAATGATCCCCTCCACCTCCATGAGCAAGAGGCCTCCCATTGTCATCTAGGTGCCACCTTGAGCACCTGTAAAACCTTTCATGGTCAAAGTACCACTGCAATCATCTGCCAGGATGTTAAACTAGCATGATGCACTAACTACAATCGCAAAGAAACCTTTCATAAAGGTGCCAGCATGCGATGGCCCCTCACCTACTCAAAGCCCAACCATAGGCAACATCTCAACCTCTTCTCCCTCAAGAGTCAACCTTGCCAACAACATGGGTAAGCCTACCAAATGGTAGTAGAAGAGGACAAACGAACAACGAACAACATCCACATCCAAAACAAAGGCCACACCAAGCAAGCAACAATTGAATGCTGGGGCCCCTGCCCCTAATCTCAAGCAAACCAGGTCCAAGCCCTCTACGCAAGAAGCCCATCCCTCAACCCACACAAAGGAAGACAAATCCAACACAATGACCAACAACACAAACTTCATAGCTATACTAGCCTAGGTAAACCAAAGGCTCAAACAGAAGAACACAATGATGAGCTTGTACGACCTGGTCATGACTTCAGCTGCTTACCGCGAAGCCTTGGCTCAAACATTAGCATCCATTCCTATTATGGAGGACATCCCTGCAAATGAGGAATCCATCTGTGCAATGATTTCACAACACACACCACAACGATTGGGTTCAAACACCTTAGCCTTCCACGATGATGCAATTAAAGTCAACCCCAAATGAGGGGAGGTCATAACATCTCCATTTTCGATTAGCGTACGTGTTGGGCAATGTACCATTCGTAGAGTGCATGTTGATAACAGTGTAGCAACGAACGTAGTTTCATACTCTGTCATTGACAAACTAGGCATGGCAGACGAGATCATACCAACAAATACCATGTTTTTGAAATCCTTCAATGGATCACATGTCATAGTTAAGGGCACAATCAACTTAGCCTTTGTGGTAGGAGAACAATTCCCCACCAGCGCAGAGTTCACTGTCATAGAAGAGATGCCAAGTTTCAACATGATTCTTGGTAGACCTTGGCTAGCCCAACAATAGGCTGTTTCCTCACTGATACATCAAGAAATCTGCCTTCCATACGAAGGTGGACAAGTCATCATACATGGCGATAACACTCCCTTTCAAGCCATCCACAACATAGACATGTCACAAGTCTTGAAAGAAGAGTCTCTCGATGGAACACCCATGGTAACAAACACAATACCTAGAGCTAAAACACTTGAGTGAGTGGTAAAAATCGAAAGCCTCCTAAAGCAATCAAAACCTAGCATGCCTCCTAGACCACGTCTAGATAGGAGACAACCACACAATCAAGGCTCCCCTGCGGCCAAAAACACGTTTGATCTCCACCCACTCTTCACCTTTGTTCATCATGCATACGTCACCTTCATTTGCATTGTACTAGCTTACGCGTTTACATGTGGCCCGAAAAGGCCTTAAACTAGCCTATGGCCCAAAAAGGCCTTAAGCTAACACATGGCCTAGTACGGCTTTAAACTATCATGCATGACTTGAAAAGGCCTTAAACTACTACTTTTCGCATTGTTTTCTATTTTGCTTGTGCATTTAGGATTTTTTTTTCAACAATTACTACTTGACATTGTGTTCTCTAGTTTTTTCTTTTGCAGGATCACCTAGACGTACGTGTATGCATCCACACATCGTCCTAGCATCATGAAGGTAAATTAATACCACATATTCGTCCTGGCATCATAACTGTAAACTAATACCACAAATTCGTCATGGCATCATGATGGTAAACTGATACCACAGATTCGTCCTGGCATCATGATGGTAAACTGATACCATAGATTCATCTTGACATCATGATGATAAACTGATACCACATATTCGTCCTGGCATCATGACGATAAATTGATACCATAGAATGTCCTAGAGATATGACAATAAACTAACAGCATAGAACTCTGTTCGGTATGACATTAAACTACGATATTTTTGTCTTCCAGAGTTCGCTAAGACTATAAACTAGCTTGCCTCTTCACAGTCTGCCATGACTATAAACTAGCACTACACCGTCTGCTACGACGCTAAACTGGCAATGTCCAAAGCATTATGACGTAAAACTAATCCATGACAGTCTGCTAAGACTATAAACTGGCAGCAGCATCACTAGCCCATTGATTTGTTGCTACAATCAATGACTTGTCTTCATGATTCACCATGTGGACTCTGATGGCACCGATGCTGCTCACTTTGTTTGCCTGAATTTTAACATGGTGCCTCCATCCCATTGGTTGTATTCATGTTTAAAGTGTTTTAGACTAACTCACTTGTGGTTTTCTTGTCCTCTTGGAGTTGTGTTTGTAGGATGATGCTCTGAGGTGTTTGCGCACGAATGCACTTCATCACAGTGACAAGGTACCACATTGTTCTTGACGCACGCAACCAGGTTAATCAATCTGCTCATGAGTACACTCCTAGTTCCCAAATTCATCCCTTATTCTCAAACATGTCCTCCCTATCCTACTTAGTTACACCTCTTGAATACAATTGAACCACATTGTTACATACTATAACTCCCCAAGTAGTTGCAACTGGCAACACAACATAGCACATGATACAACTACAAGCACACAAGCAAGAGTACAACACTAAAAAAATTCTCTTTCCAAAAAAAATGAAAGAGAAAAATAGATCCTAAGGCCATCGGCTCTTCCTATACAAGCCCTAGGTGGGAAGTTGTTTGTCTTGAAAGAAAAACACTCATGTATCAAGTAATCATGTCACACCACATCATCATGTGGCTTTGGCTACTGACAACAGGTTCCCTCTAACACTCCCAAGGGTCCTGTTTCTCCAAAGAATGCATCACCTCATCATGTGGCTTTGGCTGTTGATAACGGGGGCTCTTGAATATGATGCAAGAGTCTCGTTCCTCCAAAGGATGCACCTCCTATGCCTTGGTCCCAAGTCTGCTAGATACTAGTTGTCGACAAGGACCAACATGGCTTATTCACAAGAGCATTCCTCTCCCACCGTTAAACAAAACAATCCCTTGATCAATCCATGACCCGATAGTTACAACCTGCTTCCCGTGCATCTCAAAACTTCATTTCCTGATCCAATGTACTTCTAAACACGGTGCGATGACATTCGGCCAGGTGCCCAACGGACTGTGCTTGATGCCAAGTTGCTCGTGGTGTTTTGTACTTCTTTGTCGATGCCTCTTGGGTGGATTCCTCTAGGCATCAACAAAGAGGGTCCAATGAAAACAACACAAAATTTTGGCCTAGCACTTTTAGACAGGATTCAAGCTAAGTCATGCCATTGCCCAACATGAGTATAGTGTGACCAAACTTGAGAGCCTCCAAAACAACATGAAACAACACACAATTGAATAGGAAAAGTCCCCCTTAGGGCCCACAGGCGATTTCTCCAACTCTCAGCATCCAGAATCTAGGGTTTCAGGCTCAAAATGCATGGTTTTTTCTGTATACACTTTGGTCACGCTGTGGTCACACTGCCCAGTGTAAGACCAACATGTGTACAACATGACCAACTTTTGGAGCCCCAAAATCAAGTCCAAACAGCCTAGATTCGAGCACATAGACCCTCCATGAGCTTCACCGATGCCCCCTAGAGCTCTTGACTTTTAGAACCTCAAAATTTGAGTGCAGAATTACATGTTTTGAGCCACTTTCAATTAGTCATGCTAAGGTGACGTTGCACAGCATGACCAAACAAGAATAGCTTAATTTAGGCACCTCTAGGCAGAAGTTTGACATGAATTCAACTCCCAAGAGCTAGGCAGCACTTGTACATGTTCACAGGCTCTAGAAAATCAAAATTTGGATCTCAAACATGGCACTTTCAGTTGGTCACACTAAGGTCATGCTGCACAGCATGACCACAGTGTGACCAAGAAAAAACAAGGCATATTAAGTAGTTTCAGGTCCATTTTCAACATGAACTCAACCCCCAAAGGATAAGCAACAACTGTATTGACTCTCAGGCTTCAAAAAATCAAGTTTTGAGCTTCAAATATGCCATTTTCAGTTGGTCACGCTGGGGTCATGCTGAGGTCATGTTGCACAGTCTGACCAAATAAAAATAGGGTAAATCAACCATTTTTCAGGCATCATCTTCGACATCTAAGCAATCCCCAGGGACAGGAAGCACTTGTACATGTTCACAAGCTTCAAAACCTCATAATTTGGACCTCAAATATGGCATTTTTAGTTGGTCATGCTGAGGTCACGCTATGTAGCATGACCACAGCGTGACCAAACCAAACGGGCCCAAAATAGTAGCAAAATGGTGTCAAATTCAGCATCCAGGCCACCCTAGAGAGCAAGCAGGAGTTGAACATCAAAAAATAGGCATTAGCATCTAAAAATTAGCTCAAAAAAGGGCATAAACATTTTTCCATGATGAAGTCATGCTGGGCAGTGTGACCACAACATGAACAAGCAAAAGTGTGTCAAAACAGCCTTCAAATCAGCTCAAAATAGACGTGCATAACCCTCTCAACCTTAAGCATGCATATCCACTCCAAAAATGGGTCTCACAGGTTAAAAATGGGCTCAAAATGCATCATAAACATTAAACATGCTGACACCAATGTATGCACAGCATAAATTCTTGGACATGCTAGACACTGATACGTTGGGATGCTGCATGCTAGATGCTGACACCAGAACATGCTGTAGACATGTCAGAGCCAGATCCATGCACGTTGAAGGCCTTGGCAACGCAAAAAAAGCATAGATCTGCAGATTCGGAGGCCATACATCCAGATCCACTCTTGTACTTTAACATTCTTTGTACATTTTGCATTTTTTAGCGTATTAAGCTCTTACGCTATGGATTACAAATGCCAGCGTAAGAGATCTTGGTCATGCTACACCCTATACATTGTAAAATTCTGTGCATCCAGTCAAAACATTTACACTTGTTGCCCGATCCACATTTCCTACATCCAGTAACCATGGATCTTCCACAAAGATCTGAATCCTACTCTCAAACCTGCATAAATACCCTGATCTCACACTAACCAAGGTTGGCAATTCTAAACACACAAGAGCATAGAACGATGGGAAAATTCTTCCATACAAAACTTGGTCATGCTGAGCCACTTTGAGCATCCAAATCTCACACGTTGGACACTTTGGAGTTAGAAGCCTGCACTCTCCCAGCTTCTACAACATCTTTCACATCAGGGCTAAACCTCCACCTTGCAACCATTCTGCAACTACATTCTGACTGGTGCACTTCTTTGTAATTTTTAGTCAATACAAATAGCTACATTTTTTCCAATCATATTTACAGTTTACATTATTTTCTGTTTATGTTATTTACACCTTGTTTATGCTTGTCCACATTTACGTTTGCATTTGTTTATGTTTGTTTACAATAACTCGGCACATTGCCTTTGCGTACGCTAGGGGAACTCCTTGTTTGATCTGCGTGCAGACCATCCAAGGAACTCAACCTTTGTTTTTCTAGCTTACCCTCATGCGAAGGCAGGGTCCAGTGTATCTCTCCAGAGATCTTTAGGCATTCATTTTTTCTTCCAGCCTTTCACTAACAATTTTAGATGGTACACTTTGGATATCATCCTTCAACGCCATACAATAATCTTTTTCATGACCACACTGTTGATGGTAGTCATAGAACTACTCTAGCTTGAAACCCTTAGGAACTGGGGGCTCATTGGAAAAACCCAATGAGGGGTTCCTGAGGAGTTCACAATACCTATGGTGCTTCCTGGCTCCCTCATCTGACATTCGCCTATGTTGGATATACCCTGCCACCAGTAATTGCTTCAAAATATCTGAAGGCTTGATGGGTAGCAGGGTATACTTTGAGCGATCTTTATGCTCGAAATTTGGTTTGGGTGGTGTAGATGTCTCAGGTGCAGATGTAGAAGGTTGTGGTGCATTGTCCTATTTAGGCATGATGTTAATTGCAAGTGTGGCTAGTTTCTTGTTGTTCTTATTATTGTTGTTGTTAGGTTTGGATTTGGCCTTGTTCATCACAGCGGCCATTGTGGCTATTGTAGCCTTATCCCTATCCTTTTTCGTGAAGGTGTTCTTGTATGCAATGTAGGTCAGGTCTTTGCTTGCCTCAGTTGCATCCTATATGCTCTTAGTCTGGGTGAAGGCCTGACTGAGAGTGCAGGGAGCAAGATAATATAGCTTAGACTTAATAAAGTTGTTCACTACACCCTTGAAGAAGGCCAGCAAGTGGGCCTCCGCAATGGGCTCACGGATTTCATTAAGGGTTGCACTCCAGCATTGGATGAACTTCTGGACTAGTTCTAGTGGGTCTTATTTCATGCTCATCAATTGATTGAACGTGACCTCTGGTCTCAAATTGTACTTGAAATGCATCACGAACTGGCTCAGAAGCTCCTCTAGGGTTGATATGGAGGAACATGGAAAGGCACGGTACCAATTTAAATATCTCAAAAAATGCAAGGTCATTCTAGCTTCACCAGGCCTTGCAATCCATGCAAGCACTATGGCAGTTCATTAGGAGGAGAACGCTCTGAGTGCTGGCCAGCCAGTTCGGCAAATTCTCTACTTTAGGTGTAAATAGGCTCTACGGCTCATCCTTCCTGTCCACCTAAGTAGCCTATCTGGTCGATAGCCTGCTCAGAAATAGTGTGGAGTTGGCAACAACATTCTAGGTGCACCAGGAATAGTTTGGCAAGTTTTCTAAGTCATGAAGTCTGCTACACTATGCTATGCCTCACCATGTAGCGTAGCAAGCTTCAAAAGACAGTTGCAGAATGAAGTGCCATGCTATGCTACACCACATAATGTATAATAGCATGGAAATAGCTTCACCAATAGTTCCCCATGCTTAATTTCAAATCCTTCACCAATGTCCCTTTTTGCCAGGAAGCGATGGACCATGTTTGCTACTATGCTACACTGAACTACAAGGCGCAGCGAGGTGTAGCAATCTTGTGGAAGAGACAGAAGGCAACTTGAAGTATAGAAGCAGCAGAGTTCACGAGACATGCATCGCAGGAAGCAAAGTTGATAAATCGGCAAAGCTTTCATGACCAAGGCTAGGTGCTACGCTATGCTACACTATGTAGCGTAGCATAGCGTAGCAAGCATGCATTACACATGTAGCAGAACGAACCACAAAATGCTACGCCAAGCATGCTACACTACAAAGCATAGCAAGGCATGTGGGTGGTTGTGCGACATCAATGCACTTCACCTAATTAGACCATTGGCACATGTCTCCAGATGCTGAAGATGTAATTATGGCATGGCAGGTTTATAGTTATAGCATAGCAGGTTCGTATTACAACGATCTTGCAAGTCCAACAGTCATATGCGGCATGTGTCACGCCAACAGGTCAACGCATGCACTTTGGCCCTATAAATACCCCGAGAAATAGCATTCAAAGTAGTTCAAAAATTTTGAATGAAATGACATTCAAAGGGTTCGGAATTTTCTGAAAAAAAATGTTCAAAAGGGATCCAATCCCAGGTTCGGTGGGCACTCTTTCGCTAAGTCTCCTACTCTTTTCTCTGGCACTCAAGCTCTCTCCCCGGCATGTTGCGACAACATTGTAAGCTATCTGTTTGACACTACAAATAGTTAGCATGGTCAGCTGATATTTTGTTCTATACCCTTTCTACCACCTTGGTAGAATCCCTGTATTATTAGAGCCCAAGGATGCCCCCAAGCACACCACCTGCTCTATTCTCTATATGCCTTGGTTACTCTCGGGATCTCTCCACTCCGTCATGTTGTGCAACCGATTGTATCCACCCTAACAGAGTAAGTCTGTAGCTTTGGAGTGGTGCAATTTTCTAACTACATTTTATGTTATTTCTTTCTTATTGTCTCATTTTCATTATTTTTTCTATTTTATTCACTTTCAAGCATTACTTCGCATTATTTTCGCATTTTCTTCTTTATTTACTTTCAAGCATTATTTCACATTTCCATTCCATCTCAAAAGTACATGTTGCAAAAGGCTATATAGACGCTAACGTAAGTCCTTGTCTGATCGACTAGACCATTTAGGGTGCTCTGTATCCACACATACCTAGCATGGCCCTCCTGTGGGTACATGGTTGAAACTATCGCGCCCGCCAACCCCTTGGTGTTTTCCAGCCACCGATGTTTTCGATCGCTACAGTTTTCTGGCGCTAGAAGGAGGGCCTTTTGGTGCCTTTCCATGTGTCATGGTAGTTCTATGAGCCTTTTGCACCCTGATACACATAAGTGTAAACATGACATCCTTTGCAGTTGTTTGCATTTTGTGTGGTGTAGATCGGTTTCTTTGATGGTTCCTTGGAAGCCCCACAAAATACAAGGCCTCCGATCGCCAGCTAACTAGCTCACCTCACAGTAGTCTTGCATGCGTTTGGTACCCCATCTTGCATGGTACAGATCGATCACCTCGACAGTCCCTCGAGGATCCTACGAGACATAAAGCCTTCCTGACTGCTAGTTAGCCTGCTCACCTTATGGTTGTCTTGCATGCATTCGGTACCCCATCTAGCGTGGTATAGAGTGATCTCCTCGACGGTCCCTCAGGGATCCTACGAGACACAAAGCCTTCTTGATTGCTAGTTAACTATCTCGTATTATGGTAGTCTTGTAAGCTTTCTACACCCCGATATGCATTAGCATAGACTTGACACCCATCTGTGGTTGTTTACGTGTTGTGTGGTGTAGATCGGTCACCTCGACGGTTCCTCGGGAATCCTACAAGATATAAAGCCTCCAACTGCTAGTTGACTTGCCTTCCTGTCTTACGGTAGTCTTGCACATGCTCTGTACCTCATCGTGTAATGGCATAAATGTGAAACCCTTTTGTGGTTGTTTACACTTTGTGTGGTACGGATCGGTCACCTCGATGATTCCTTTGGAATCCGGCAAGACGTAAAGCCTTCTTTTTGTAGCCTTTCAATCTTTTTGTTCCTTTTGCATTTCTTGCACTTTTCTGCATAACTACTTGTTTAGCGATGGCTTTTTCAACTACCACTGTTAACACCTTCAACGTGGAGGTGCCCATTGTAACAACGAAAAACGTCGATTGCTGGAAATATTGAGTGAAGTTCTGTGTACATAGTTCCAACCCTGGATCCATGCGAGGGCTATGCTGGAGAAGATGAATCCAAGGTGCCCTAAACGGTCTTGTCAATTAGACAGGGACTTACTTAATCAGTAAAATTTTGTAATAATCATATAGCAAAAATGGCGATTTCAGTGAGGAGATATAATATCGTTAATCTCGAAGGCAATGAAAATGATGTAAACGATTCAAAGAGATTGCAAAATCTATATAGATGAGACACAAGAAACTAGATTTAGAGTGTGTGTAATCCCGAGATCTGGGATTTAGCTTATAAAAAAAATATGTTGGATACAATGATTATAGGCAGACTTCGATTTAGACGAAGCACATGCCAACAACAGGAAAGCAATTTAAAGATAAAACAAGCAAAGGTTGATCTACCTTGTTCTAGCCAATCTAGGTGCAAGGGAGTCAGACCCGAAGTAGAATATCTGTTAACTGGCTATTTTTGATAAAAAATTCTTGCCAATCACCTTCGACATTCTTACAATCGTTGATCCTCTTTTTGTCAATCTTTGCCAAAAATTGCCAACAACTGCTAATGAAAGAAAATTGCTCAGGAGAAAATTTTCCAAATGAGAGAAATTTTTGCCAACCCTTTGATTCTTGTCAACTAGAGTATTTATAAGGTTAGGGTTAGGAAAAAATGTGGTTTAGATGACGTGTGTACTGAACCTACAAAATACCGTTGACTTGATGTGTTTGTGTTTGAAGCTTTCGGCACCACTCTTCATTACGCTCTAAAGCGTAATGTGTCGTAATCTACTTTTGCTAGAGCTTTGGTAGCAAACTATTCTTTGGTTATGTTGTCATATGCTAGAGAGCGTATTATGACACATGAACTATTGATGCCTGAATTGCGTTATCTCTGTCATTGCGTGTATTACGCTGCATCATCCTACATTACGCTGCATAGCGTATTTTAGTGTAAAATAGTGAACCTGCAAAAAATTGAAGTGTTGTCACTGCGCTTCCCTTGTTTTTGTCCAATATTTTTGGGGTTTATTACGCTACACTACGTAATGTAGTGTAATAGGCCCTTAGCCAAAAAAGAAAACTTGCTGAGATGTGCGGCATGCTGCAGATTGTTGCTTGATCCTTGAGATTTTGCTAGACCATTGAGGTCTTAAATTTTGCTATTTTCGTTGTTGCGATTAGATGGAATGTCTTCTGGCATCATGCTACATTACACTATATTACGCTGCGTTGCGTAATATGCCAAAAGTTAAGATTTTTGAAACATAGAAGACTCGCAAAGTTAAAGGCTTGCCATTGTGCACCCCTTGTCTTATTCTGTCCTTTGGAGTCTATTATGTTGTGTTGTGTAGTGTGGTGCAATAGACCCTTAGCCGAAAAGGGAACTTGCTGAGCCACGACTTGTCACAAATCCTTGCCTGAGTCGCAAGATTTTGCTAAACCGTTGAAGCCTCAAAATTTTCACAGTGTTTCAATGGCTGCTCTTTGTTGACATTTAGAGGTCTTGCCCGAAAGACGTTGACAAAGAATACGAAAGACTTGAGAGGTAAAGGCACCAAAAACGTCCGTTGGCAATTGCTCAGATGTCGCTCTATCAAAATTGGAAGTGTGAAGGTGAGAGGAGGAGAATAGGAGGGATCTTAAAGAATTGAGAGGAGGGAGGTTCAAGGAAGACTCCAGTATGTGAACAAGAAACTTTCACAAACAAGCTTTTTGGGTGTCTTGTCACAGGTGCATTCGCAAGAGATTACACTGCTATACTGCACATGAAGGGCTTTCTCGAACGAGTTGTGTTATGACCATATGGCCTGGATGAGTTGTTTTACATCCATTTTACCTAGCCTACCTTTTTTTTGGTGCAATTTACAGCCTAAGAGGCAAGTTGCGTTACGCTAGTTCATGGGCATGATGATGCAAAAGAATTGATTATATGCTCACATCCTGTACAGACGAAGAAAAGGGTAAAGACAGTGGTAAGGACAAGGGAAGGAGAAGGTGAAGCAAGGTGTCTGATGGAGGGAGAGGTAGGGTTTGCACTCTCAAGCAGTCAGGCTAGTCTGATCAGCCACCTCAAAACGCCATGACACCTCATCTCCTAGCGAATGCATCCTCGATCAACGCCGTCGTAGCAAGTAACCTGCAAAACATAACAAAGAACAAAGAGCGAAAGTAATCTTCCTAATCGCTAGGGAGGCTATTGAAACAAGTGCTGTCCAAAGCAAAAAGGAGAGAGTAGGCCATGAAGAAAGGGACTGTAGCAAGGAGCAAGGGTCCCAATGTTGACGCCACGATTCATGAAGTTGCCATCGATAGCCAGATTCATCTTGCTCAAACAGCTAGGCAAATAACTAGTCAGATGAATTTGCTAAGCCAGAGTCTAGTGGTGACGACGGGTGGAGGCTACTGAGACTATGGATGACCACAGTTTCTTTGGGACCCCATGTGATGAAGTTGATCCCAAGAGTTGCAACTACAGAGTGGCTGTCATAGTAACATCTCCAAGGGATCTGTAGTATGTTTTTCGACATATCTCAGGAATCAGTAGGATGCTGGTGGGGTAGCGACATTACGTCTGTTCCAACACCTTTCTTGTTCCATCTGGTAGGGATGTAGTACAAGAGTGATCACGCTTGCTTGCTTCATGGAATCTCTATTAACGGATTCCATTTTTGAGTCCTAGTTGACCGTTGTTGTTGGTTTTAAGTCTCAGCAGACCATGGTCCCAATTTAAAGTCTGGGCAGACTGAAGCCTGCTAGTTTTACATCATAGCGGATGGTGGAAGAGATATTTTATGGTCCCAAAAGACCATGTTGTGGGTGTCAATTTTATGTCATGACCCAGGGACAAGTCTGTGTTGGTTTAGCATCTCAGAAGATGGATGCTTACCTTGCCAGTTTCATGTCATGGCAGACGGTCGAAAGCTTTGCCAGTTTAGCATCATGACAAACACGTGCAAGAAATGCCAGTTTTACATCGTAGTGGACTTGTACAACTTTGCTAGTTTTACATCATAGCGGACGTGTACAACATTGCCAGTTTTATGTCATAGCGGACGTGTACAACATTGCTAGTTTACATTGTAGTGAACATGTACAACATTGCCAGTTTTACATCATGGAAGACATGTATAACATTGCTAGTTTTACATCATAGCAGACGTGTACAACATTGCCAATTTTATGTCGTAGCGGACGTGTATAAGCGAGAATGTGTTGCCTACCGCCAACATTACAGGGATTTTTCCATTGAAGCATAGTCCCTTTGACTATTTCTTAATGTCATTAGTGCTTTTGGAGCGTATGAAAAGTTTTAGGAGCAAGTGATAGTAAGTGCCTCCCTAGAGAGGAAAATAACCCTCCATGGCGGGGAAACCACTATCCCTTCCTTTTTCCCTGAACCGCCCCAGTGGACTCTTATGGAAAAGGGGAAGGTTAAGGCTAGAAATAATCTAGGAGATGACATTTGGTCTGAGTTTACCAAGGATGAGATTATGCAACTTCTGTGGGTTGGTTTGGATCAGATTCCTTTCGCGGCTGACGCAGGACCATCATAGGTAAGTTGTAGGACTATTTCATTTTGGTTATGCATAATCTTGATGGAAATGCTAACGTGTGTGTCATGTCAAAATGTAGGATCAGAATGAGGAGGATCCTCATGAGGATGAGTGTAATGGAAATGGTGGTCCTCGTGAAGAGGGTCTTCATGAGGAGGAGCATAATGAAGATGATGGCCTTCGTGAAGAGCATCTTCACAAGGAGGAACGTAATGAAGATGATCAAACTCGTGGTGAGAAATCCCATGAGTAAGAGCCTTGCAGAGAGGACCATCCTCACGAAGAGACTCCACAAGTAGGAGGTCCCTACGAGGACAATTTTCTTGAGGTAGAGGTGGAGTTAGATGACACAGGTGGAGGTGTTGGTAAAGGTGATGTGTGACGTGGCCACATTGATTAACATTTTATTATATTGGAATGGAGTAAAAGAAAATGTTTTTTTGGCCTATGTAGGCTAGAGTAAATATTTTATCTTTTGTGAAATGTAACATATAGTAGGCCATACATAGTTTAAGGCCATTTCGGGCCTTACCATTGTAAATGTAAATGAATAAACGAAATTGCTAGTTTTAGGCTGTAGCGGGCCATAAATAGTTTAAGGACATTTTTGGCTGTCACTAGTTTAAGGCCATTTCAGGCCATCATCATCTTAAGCGTAAAAGGGTAGATTACATTCATCAATTCGGGGTTTGATCTTCGGGGACTTCAACCTCCAACCCTTGTTCCATTTCTACATTGTTAACTGCATGAGGGGTCATCTTATCACCATGGATGATCACTTCCCCTCCCGCATAGGGCAAGTGGATCTCTTGATGAATGGGTGATGAGACAGCCCTTATTTGATCTTACCAAGACCTCCCTAAGATTAGGTTCGAGCCAGCATCTTCTCGACGATGATGAAGACTACGTTTGTGGGGAATTGATCTCCTACTACAAAGTTGATGTGCACTGTTCCCTTAACTTGCACTCTTGCCCCATTAAATGACTTCAGACATGTCATTGTCATGGGATTGATCTCGTAGAGCAAACCTAGTTTGTCCACTATAGGGAATGCAATGACATTGGCAGCAGCCCTGTCATCTACATGTACTCTCCGAATTTTTTATTAGTCAACCTAGATAGTGATGAACATGGGCACTATTGTCACCTGACCCTTTTCTAGGTCATCCTTGATGGATTCATCATGACATGTAAGTTGGGGAGATTGTTGTTGTTCATCAGTGTGAGGAAGCATAATCGAATGGATTACTTCTTCATCTACTAGCAAGTTTTCATCCACCGGTATGGATGCTAGCATGTGAACCATGGCTTCGCGATACTTTTGGGATGTCATCAACAAGTCATACAGGCTCAACGTTGTATTTTTCTATTTGAGAGCCTGCTTGACTTGCATAAAAGCGTTAAGGAGATCATGCCCATGGTTTGGTTATTTTTCACCTTTCTCTTCCTCCATTCATCCCAGGAGATGGATCTCTTGGGGAAGAACAGTTTCTGGTTGAAGATTATGTTTTCTTGTGTAGGGAGAAGGTGGCCGCGTTTGCATAATGTCACCTTTTTTAGAAGAAGGTGAGGCCAAGGGCACCGAGGCGAGAGGTGTAGGCTTGGGAAGCCCCAGTGTAAGTTGATCCTTGGCTGTGTTACCCATCGTACATCCTTCTCCTTTTCTGTAAGGTCATGGTTGGGGCATTGACTTAGAGATTTTCTCCCACGTAGTAGGAGAAACTGACGGCTTTGGAACCCTGATGATAAAGGGTGCCTTAGGTGTGGGCATGGGCTGGGCCGCAGCTTTACTGATAGTGGCATGTGGAACGAAGGTAGGAGATGGGACTCAGAGGACAAAAGGTTACCGCTGAGTCACACCTATCGATGTTGACGAGCTCATCGTCTAAGGTGGGTAAGGAGGCACACACAACACAAAGGGTTACTTTGGCTGTGCTTGGCCATTGCCCTCCGTACCCACTACATTGATAGTGTACCTTGTGTTATTTGCGTTTAACGGGTCATGGTACACATGCATGGGTTGGTTTTTCTAACGAACCAGATTACTGCTGTCTAAGATTAGGTCACCTTGATCGATCATGTGTTGAATTTCATCTTTCAATGCCCAGTAGTAATCTATGTTGTGACCACACAATTGGTGTTAGTCGCAAAACCGGTCTAGCCTAATTTTTTTGGAACTTGCGGTTCATTAGGCAGGGCCAAGGAAGGGTTCTTGAGCAAATCAAAGTGTTGTATGTGATGTTTTAGACCCTCCTCGGATACCTTGTTATGTTGGATGTGGCCAGTTCCCAGTAGCTACTTTAGAAGTTTCGAAGGCTGTACAGGTAGAGCCGTGTAATTTGAGTGATTCTTATGCTCAAATTTAGGCCTCGACTGTGGAGGTGCTTCAGGGGTGGAAGAAGTTTCTTGATTGGTGCTACTTGAGCTAGTTGTGGGCTTAGCAGGCTCTGCGGATACTTTCTTATTGTTGTTTTTTTTCTTGGCCCCCTCGGCAACCGCTGCTACTATCATTGTCATAGCTTTGCCTTTGTCCTTACCCTTGTTGTGGGCATTTTTGTAGACCACATATGCCAGATCCTTGCTAGCCTCTGCCACATCTAGGATGCTCTTAGTCTGAGCGAAGGCTTGGTTGAGGGAGTGGGGAGCGAGGTAATATAGCTTAGACTTGATGAAGTTGTTAACTGCCCCCTTGAAAATTGCCAACAGATGGGTCTCCATGATGGGTTCACGAATTTCATTCAAGGTGGCACTCCACCACTGTATAAACTTTTGAACTGACTCGAGCGGGTCTTACTTGACTCCCATGAGCTGGTCCAGCATGACTTCTAGTTTCAGGTTGTACTTGAAATGAGTCAAAAATTGAGTTAACAGTTCTTCCAAAGTTGAGATGGAAGCATGCAGGAGTACTTGATACCAGTTTAAAGCTTTACCCATTAGAGACATAGCAAAGACACGAATGATAGTATGTGGCCAATGTTGCAATAGTAATGAATTTGACCTGAAAGTAACTAAATGGACATTGAGATCGCCTTCTCAATTGTATTTTGTAAAATGGGGGAGTGGCATCCTAGGAGGCAACGATAAAATAGGCACTACCGGACTAATAGGATCGTCATGGTAAAAATGCATGACTTGTACTGTGTCATAACCAATAGCCTTGAGGCATTTAACCTCCTTTGTAAGGGTCTGAATAAGCTAGAAGGCTTGATCCAGACCCATGGACGAAGGGGTCATTTTTGGAATGGCAGGAGGAGCCACGCTAGATGGCAGAATAGTGGCGGCTGCTTGGCCGATGGACGATGCTATCGGAATTATCCTTGAAGGCGGTGTCACTTGTGGCATCCACCACCCAGTAGGTGGTGCGGATGGGGCAACCACCATCGGCTGTGCCATTGGATATGCTGTTTGCATGGCCAAGGGCATAGAAAGTGACCCTATAATGGGGTTTAGTGCCTACAGAACCTAGTTTTGTTGATGGGGGAGATGGGGCGTCTGCGTAGGCTGCGCAACGAGAGACATGTTTGGAACCCACCATGCTATGGTGGTGGGCCCTATCGTGTGAGTCGGGATGAACATAGGTGCTGTATGTAATTGTGAAGTAGGTATCGCGGGTACATACGGTGACATGGGCGTAGGTGCATGATGAGATGGATTAGGTAACTGCACCTACTAAGGAATGATTTGTGATGGGACATCACCCGGTAGGGTAGTTGGAGAGAGAAAGTGTAGCTGGGATGAGTGCGGGAGTCGGTTAGTATTAGATAAAGTTAGGGGCGTGGTGACCATAAACAATGGATTTACGTGGGATGTCATGGAGGGAGGGGCCATGGCCAAATCAGGATGATTGCCTCCCTTAGAGTGGGAGTCTAGATCATCCTACCCATCATGAAGCATTTCATCACGGAACAGCTCCTCTCATTGTTCTGTCAATGTCCTAGCCATCAAAATTTGATCTAGGATTCACTGTTGTTGATTTGTTAGGGATACTGTGGTATTATGTGAAAGAATAAATTCCTTCCTATTGCAAAATATGAACTCATATTCTCGTTTCTTTCGATTTCTTGTGGATACATGGGAAGATTTGCTGCAAGTTTAGCATAGAAGAAATTGTAATGTTCCTTGTGCTAAGCATGTCCCTCAGGCTCTTTCTTTTGAAGCCTAAGGGAGTGGCGTGGTCGCATCGGACTAGTTGGCGGCTCGACCACAAGAGGTGTAACATGCAGAGTCCAAGGATTCTTGAGGTTGGCAGTGTTAACAATGGTGGTTGATGTAGCAATTCTCTATGTGGTTCGAGAGTAATGATGATAAGGATAAGGATTGCAAGGGCAAAGGCAAACTAAGTCAATAATTGGGCTTTCTACCCTATAGGATTCCAAAGGAATCGTCGGAGCAACCGATCTGCATCACACAATCTCGTAAACAACCACGGAGGTATTACAAGACTATCTGTAAAGTGTGGATTGGATGACGAAGGCCCTCCTTCTAGCACTAGAAAACTATTACGACAAAAAACGTTGATCGCTGGAAATACCGAGTGGAGTTTCGTGTACACAATTCCAACCTCAGATCCATGCGAGGGCCGTGTTGGAGAAGATGAATCCGAGGTGCCCTAAACGGTCTTGTTGATTAGACAAGGACTTACTTAATCAGTAAAATTTTGTAATAATCAGATAGTAAAAATGGTAATTTTAGTGAGGAGATATAATATCGTTAATCTTGAAGGTAACGAAAATGATGTAAATGATTTAAAGCGATTGCAAAATCTATATAGATGAGATGCAAGAAATCAAATTTAGAGAGTGTGTAATCCTGAGATCTAGGATTTAGCTTATAAACAAAATATGTTGGATACAATGATTACAAGTAGACTTCAGATTAGACGAAGCATGTGCCAACAACAGGAAAGCTATTTAAAGATAAAACAAGCAAAGGTCGATCTACCTTATTCTAGCCAATCTGGGCACAAGGGAGTTAGACCCGAAGCAGAATATCCGTTAACTGGCTGTTTCTAATCAAAAATTCTTGCGAATCACCTTCGATGTTCTTACAATCGCTGATCATATTTTTGTCAATCTTTGCCAAAAATTGTCAACAATTTCCAATGAAATAAAATTACTCATGGAGAAAATTTGCCAAATGATACAAATTTTTGCCAACCCTTTGATTCTTGTCAACTATAGTATTTATAAGGTTAGGGTTTAGATGATGTGTGTCCTGAACCTACAAAATACCGTTAACTTGATGTGTTTATGTTTGAAGCTTTCGACGCCACGCTGCATTATGCATTGAAGCATAATGCGTCGTAATCTACTTTTTCTAGAGCTTTGGTAGCAAACTATTCTTTGGTTACATTGTCATACGCTAGAGAGTGTATTGTGACGTATGAACTACTGATGCCTAAATTGCGTTATCTCTATCATTGCTTGTATTACGCTGTGTCATGCTACATTATGCTGCATAGCGTATTTCAACGTAAACTAGCGAACCTGCAAAAAATTGAAGTGTTGTCACCGTGCTTCCCTTGTTTCTGTCTAGTCTTTCTGGGGTTTATTACGCTAGACTACATAATGTAGCATAATAGGACCTTAGCCAAAAAAGAAAACTTGTTGAGATGTGCAGCATGCTGCAAATCATTGCTTAAGCCTTGAGATTTTGCTGGACCATCAAGGTCTTGAATTTTGCTATTTCCATTGTTACGATTAGATGGACTATCTTTTGGCATCACACTGCGTTACACTATATTACGCTGCGTTGTGTAATATGCCAAAAGTTAAGATTTTTGAAACATAGAAAACTTGTGAGGTTGAAGGCTTTCCGTTGTCGCAAATCCTTGCCTGAGTCGCAAGATTTTGCTAAATCGTTGAGGCCTCAAAATTTTCATGGTGTTTCACCCATCAAAGTTCAAGGCACTGCTAGTGCCGAACAACTATTGAACCCCACGCTAGAAGCACGTTGATCTCTTAGAATCCAAAACCAAGGACCTGAGGGATTAGCCCAGCAACACAAGCATTACAGTTTCTTTTGTACAAAGGTGTAGGCTAATATGCCCTTGGATTTACAGGAACTCAAAGAAAAACATAGCTTTGCATTCGCTTATTGCAACGAGAATGAATTCGTTCCTTCCCCCAACATTCCTTTGCTTTTAACGCAAGTGTACCAAAGGCTTTTGGACCAATTAATCTAGTTCGCTATGCGTAAGGAGCAATAGGACACTGTGTCCAACTAGGATGACGTCTTTCAAGATGAACAAGAGGAACTTGATTCCCAATTTGACGAGGGAGGTCAAGCCAACCTTGTTCTTGTCACGTCTACCTAGTCCTTTTGGGTCAACCCTCTATCCATCACCACTCCCTTTGCCATCATGCCTATGCTTCAACAGCCTACAACTGCAAATGCAATGGGTAGCCATGCCACATTCTCAGTGTATCATCATCCTTATTCCCCTATTGCGTTCATAGCAACTGTGCCCCCGCAAACTATTTATCAGCACATCTCTACAGTCCATCCCACTGGTGACCCAAACGGTCCATTCGGCAGCTCAACCAACTGTTACTGCTCCAACAGTACCACCCACTAGGTGGTGGACAACGCAAGCAACACCTTTAGCAAGGGCAGCTCCAATAACACTACCGATGAATTAGCCCTCCACCGCCACCATACCACATGTGGGAGCTACCTCTACAATTCCTCAACCATCTACATCGCCGGGTCTGGACCAAGCATTTCAACTAATCCAAACCCTCACTGAGGAAATAAAACATCTCAAAGCTGTTGGGTCCGACATGGTACAAGTCATGGACTTTTATCAGGATGACCCCATTAGCCCTACAATCCCTGCTTTAACATTACCCCCCAAGATGTCTTTCTCGCACTTCACGAAGTATGACAGGGAGGAAGATCCAAATGTGCATCTTATCACTTTCAGGTCTGAGTCTTTGCTATTGCAACAATGACCTTATACGATCATTCACATTTTCACCATGTCCCTAGCTGGGAAAGCCCTAGATTAATACCATGTGTTGCCACGCTCATCCATTTCAACTTTGGAAGAGCTCCTGACCCAGTTCGTGACACGCTTCAAGTACAACTTGAAGCCAGAAACCATGTTGGATTAGTTGATGAGCATGAAACAAGATGCACTAGAACCAGTCCAAAAATTCTTTCAACATTGGAGTGCAACCCTTAACAAAATCCGTGAGCCCATCGTGGAGGCCCACCTGTTGGCCTTCTTTAAAGATGTAGTGAACGACTTCATCAAGTCCAAACTGTACTATCTCGCCCCTCGCTCTCTCAGTTAGCCTTTCACTCAAACTAAGAGCATACAGGACACGAACGAGGCAAGCAAAGACCCAGCCTACGTGGCTTACAAGAACACCTTCATAAAAAGGACAAAGATAAGGCCCCAACAACCATAGTGGTTGGTGTGGTAATCGAGGCCAAGCCCAAGCCTAGCGGCAGTGGTAGTAAGAATAACAAGAAACCGGCCATACCAGCGGCTAACCCTGTACCCAAACTAGGCCACGTACCATAACCTACTATACCCACACCTAAGACATCTGCATTTACCAAACCCAACTTTGAGAGCAAAGATTGCTCAAAATACACCCTGTTGCCTCTCAAACCTTCAGAACTCTTGAAGCAATTGTTGGCAGCAGGGTACATCCAACACAAGCAGATGTCAGAAGAAGCAAATGCAAGACATCAATGCTACTACGAGTTCCTTAGGAATCCTTCTTTGGCCTTGTCCAATGAGCCTCTAGTTCTTAGGGGTTTCAGGCTAGATCGGTTTTGTGACTACCACCAACTATGTGGTCACACCATGGATTATTGTCTATCATTGCAGGATGATATCCAATGATTAATCAATCTGGGGAAGCTGGTGTTGGATGAAAGCAACCTAGTACATCCTGAAAATCAATCTATGTAAGTCTACATAGATCCCCTTAATGCCAATAATGCTGGTTACATAATCAACACCATCGGCATTGACAATGATCCTAGGCCACCCCGCCAGCCATTCATGATCCGTGTGCCTTAGCGTAGTGCACCAGCACCACCAACGGTTGGTCCAAGCTTGCAGCCACCCTTCGTTTTGAAAGTCCCACCATGGGCATCCACCTTTGTACCGCCTATTGGTAAGGCCACATGATTTCGTTAGTTAACACCTCTAGCTCCATTCATCATTAGGGGGCCAACATCTTCGACAGCCCTTACCCCGCGCAATAGAATTGAATAGCCTCCTTGCCCAACAAGGTGAGAAACCAACTTGGTGGGCAAGATGTCGAACGAAAGTATCATCAAGGGTATCCCCAAGTATATGCCTTCACCCCTCGCATCTACACCTTCGTCACCAAAGATGAAGGTCGACATGATTACGCAGCCTATACCACCTGGCCGACAAGGATCTAAATCCAAATCTAAAGTCACCTCTCCTTGGGAGATTCTTCTTCTGGGATGAATTGAAGAGGAGGAAAGTCTCACACAAGTGGGCGGCCAAGATCTTCTGGATGCCCTCACCTAGGTCAAGCAAGTCCTAAAGTAGAAAAATGCTACATCGAGTTTGTATGACCTAATCATGACATCTGTACCTCACCAAGAAGCTCTAGTCTACATATTAACAGCTATTTCAGTTGACAAAAACTTGCCAGCAGAAGAGGAAGCAATCCACTCGGTAATGTTTCCCTCTATACCTGCAGAGCCTGCGCCACCCCAATTAACTTTCTATAATGATGCCATTAAGGAAGATCCCGAAGGGGGTTAAGTGACTATGGCGCCTCTCTTCATCACAATTCAGGTTGGCCATAACCGGATCTAAAGGATACATGTTGATGATGGGGCTGCCACAAACATCATTTCCTTCCCTATTGTGGATAAGTTGATATTGGTTGATCGGATCAAACCAACGATGACATCGTGTCTAAGGTCCTTCAACGGGGCATGCGTCTTGGTGAAAGGCACAGTTCACATAAACTTCGTAGCAAGGGACCAGTTCCCCATAGACGCAATGTTGATCGTAGTCGAAGAAATTCCTAGGTTTAACTTGATCTTGGGAAAATCATGGTTAGTGCAACTTAGGGCTATCTCCTCATCTATACACCAGGAAATCCACTTACCATACGTAGGTAGGGAGGTGGTAATCCATGGTGACGAAGTGGCAACACAAGCAATCAGCAACGTAAACATGGAACAGGGCTCAGAGGTTATGACCTCTGAGAATGAAGCACCTATTCATGCGTGCATTAATCATTCAACGGAAGGATCAACTCAGCGAGCCAACTCCCAAATAAAAAATTCATGGGTCGAGTTGCCCTTCTAAGTGGAGGACAATGATGTGAACAAGTGCCCTGGAAAAACACCTCCGCCTTACATTTTGATCAACCCATGACGGGTTAAGAAGTAGCTACGCATAGCGTAGCAACCCTACTGTTTCCTACCAAGTTGCCATCCCTTGTACATTCACCGTTTCCTTGCCTTGTTAGTATGCCATCCTTCTAGCATGCTACATTAACGGCCCAAAATGGCCTAAAACTATCATCACCATTTTTTGCTTCGTTAACATATTACCTCTTTTGGACAATGGCTCGGAATGGCCTAAAACTAACATTGTTGCTTTTTTGCTTTATCCTATCGGCATGTTACGCAATGGTCCAAAATGGCCGAAAACTAGCATCGTTGCTTTCCGCTTTATTAAAATGTCATTTTTCTGGCATGCTATGTTAACAGCCCGAGATGGCCTAAAACTAGCATCATTGCTTTGTTGCTTTGTTAACGAACTATCTCTTTTGGAAGTGGCCCAAAATGGCCTAAAACTAGCATTTTTGCCTTTTGCTTTGACACGTTGCGCAATGGCCCAAAATGACCCAAAAGTAGCAATGGCCTGAGATGGCCTAAAACTAGCATACTAGAGCATGAAAAATTTACATAGTACACAAGTTAACATAAAATTGGTTTCTTTTCTGAAGTTTTTCATTTCATTCAAAATTTTCGCCTATTGGCAATGTTTGCAAAATTTTCAAAATTTGCAAAAAAATGAAAAAAAAAATCCCCATGCTTTCATGGGTTGTCTCCATTTGTGTCGCCTTCGTCACTTACCTCCACTTCATCTGCTTGTGCATCATCCGCCCCTGCATTGCCTTTTGCCAGTTCTTCATTCCCTCCCTCCACAGGTCTCGCACCCTCATCTGGAGCTTGCATTTCAAGAATGAAGTAGTCAACTAGGTCATCAAATGCAAACTATAACATAGCATGAGCATCTACCCATTAAAGCGACTAACTTGAGAGGAGCTTGCGCCGGTCTCAAGGGGTATCCAGTCTAGACCAAGCCTGAGGCGATGCCAAATCTCCTCTATTATAATGTCCATCCAATGCCTATTGCTAGGTTCAGCATTTGCAGCAGTAGCTTTCCGCCTTTCCATGCTCATCCATTTTAGAGGCCCCGGGGAAAGGGAGGCAGTTGCGGTCTCTCCTGTAGGAAGGTCCACTTTCAAGTCGGGAGATTTCGTAACCTTCACCTGCTCTTTAAACTTAGCATAGGCCTCAGAAGCATTGATGGCATTTATGAATGCTTCATATGTGAATGCCTCCATAGCAGTGTCTTTGTACAGTCTTCGATGAATGTCGTTCTCCAGCTTGTATGCATGTTTGTGGTTTCTCTGGGTTCACACCCATTCAAAGACTTTGGCATTGATATCTTTAATATCTTGACACTTCTGGGTTAGTAAGTTCATCTACATTTGCTGCTCAACTATTGAAACACCACAAAATTCTGAGCTTAATACTTTTCCAACAAGAATCGAGCTTAAGGGCCCACAGACAGCTTCAAGCAGAGTCGAACTTGACGAGGAGCAGTTCCTTGGGACCCGCCGACGACCACGACAACATCTGCTATCAAATATGGCAACTTCGAGGCTCGAAGTACTTAGTTTTCACTAAGTATGCATTCTCAGCATATACAACCAGCATATACGCCCAACATTCACAGCGTATACGCCTTGCATATACGCCCAAGATTGTATCTACAACGTATACGCCCAGTGTAGACACCCAGTGTAGATGACTAGCGTATACGCCCAGCGTACACGCCTCACATGTACGCCCAACATGTACGACTGAGGTATACGCCCAGCATGCAACCCTCGAAGATGGCGTGGAAATAGCATTTCAGAGCAAGATTTGGTACAAGGCATCAACTCACATGAACAGAGCAATCATTAGATGTTGACATCATGCATCCTGGAGTCTATACATTGAGCATGTACATCTTGCACGCCTAGCGTATACGCCCAAGATTGTAGATACAGTATATACATCCAAGGTCTACACTTAGGGTCTATGCCCAGCAGATACAGCGTATACACCCAGCTTATACGCCTAGTAGATGCAGCACGTTGTACACTTGTAACATTTCATTCTTTTGCACTCGGTCAACACGCTACGTCACCCAACCCGAGTCTAACGTCTAAACCTGTATAAAAACTCCAATTTTTCATTAGATCGGGGTTGGCAATTTTGAGCAAACCAGAGAGAAAAATAGAGATGCTAAGAACCAGAGCAAGAACCTTGTACACTGGACCTCGACCCTGCATGCTGAGCATACAACCTCTACGCTGTGCCTGCAGATTGAACCAGCAATCATCCTTGCATCCACCAGGGCTATTTGTCTGCCTTGTGTCAAAGCCACAAGTGCGTTAGATCGGTGCATTGTAACTCTCATTTCACAATAACATTGCTACATTTATTTCCTACAATTTGTTATAGTTTTCCATTCATTGTTACATGTTTACTGTTTACGCTATTGTATGTTTACGCTACGTTTATATCAGTTACGCCATTTATGCTCCGTTTTATATTAGTTATGCCATTTACATATAACCCAGCGTATAGCACTTTGGTGTACATTCGGGGAAATCCTTGCCTGATCCATGTGTGGACCACTCAAGGTACTCTGCCTTCGTAAATTCCAGCTTGCCCTCAAGCAAAGGTAGGGTCTTCTGTGCGTGTTTGAAGATCCCTAGGTTTCTATTTCATTCCAGCCAGAGACCGACGATTTCGAACGGTACAGAAATTGGCGCTAGAAGGAGGGCTGAAAATTGTTTAAAACTTACTGTGCTTCATAACTCCCAGCGTCTACGCTGTTGGGTATACGCCAACCCTATCTGCTAAATTCCCAACATCTACGTTGTTGAGTTTATGTCGACTCTGCCTTCAGAGCTCCCAACGTCTACGCTGCTGAGTTTACGTCGACTCTGTCTGCAAACTTCCCAGCGTCTACGTTGCTTAGTTTACGTTACACGCTCTACACTGTGGACTCTATCTACGCTCTATGTGGACTTTGTCTACGCTCTACACTGACTTTGTCTATGCTCTATGCTGTAGACCTTGTCTACGCTATTGACATACCAAGTATACTAGTTTCATACCCTTTCACTGTATCGTATTCTCAACTGTTCATCATGAACACCACAAACTCCAACGCTGCAACCAAGCCAGTCACAGACATCATAGGCACCATGGCTATTCAACAACCCATGGTACAACCCATTATGGGGTCTCACCGGTCTCTTAGACTACAAGGGAGGAACCCATCGTTTAACGTCATACCCCAGGACCAATACAATTTCATATGCGTGAAAATACAAGCAGGCCTAACCATGGACCAAACTGAGATGGAGGTTAAAAGAAAATACGAATTATTTCATAAAGGAGGACATGAGTTCATCCCTTCACCATATGATATCATTTCTCTCCTAGAGCATTACTCTGAGCTTATCTCTTAGCTCCTACTACTAAAGAATCAGCCCCTGGACCAATCCATGGCAAATCCTCAATTGGAAGAGAAGGACGACTTCATAGCCCATTCTGAGCATGAAGATTCGTACCACATCCTCAGCCCACAAACTTACACAAACCCATCATTTCACCCATTCATGGGTGAAACTACGTCCCTCCAGCTATTCAAAATCATGCAAGCACATGTGCCTCAACAAGAGGCACCCACTCTCATCCCCATTCCTCCAGTGACCGATGTTCAAGTCAACACGCTTCCCCTCGCAATTCCTCCTATGGTCACGGTACCCCCGTTCTTACAAATGCAACCTCCTCAAAATAATGTAGGAGTAAACTTCCCACCCCGCGTGATCGGGATGCCACATGTGATACTGGCTTCTACATCTGCTCATTACATTCCCTGGATCCCAACCTAAGGAGCATTCTTCACAACTGTAACCCAACAATTTCAGGAGATTCCTACACAAAACATGACCGAGCAATGGACAGCGATTGGTGCCCAATCACATCAACCCCCTCATTATAACATACCACCTCACACAATCTTACAAGCTAATATTCCCCAAGCACAACCACAAGAACAGCAACCCCTTGCCTACAATATGCCACCCCAGATACCACCTGCTACAAATATTCCGGATGTGCAGCCTCCAACTACACAACTCTTTGCTTTCTAGCCCACTACCCAACAATCCAACATGTATACTGTACAACATCCCCAACATGCCATCTCACCTAGCACCCAAGACTGGGCTGATGCTAAAATGGTAATGCAGGAGGTAACCGACGAGGTCAAATGTCTCAAGACAGCCGTTGACGGAGAGCTCAAGGTAGTGGACTTCTATCACGATGATCCTATCAACTCTTTTGTCCCACCTCTAACATTACCCAAGGGTGTATCTTTGCCTACGCTGACTAAATACAATGGGGAGATAGATCCCAATGCTCACCTCATAATGTTTAGATTAGAATGTGCGTTGCTTCAGGGGTGGCGACATGCCATTATGCGAGTGTTTCCCATGTCCCTTGCAGGGAGAGCACTTGATTTGTATTGGGCCTTGCCACGAAACTCAGTATCTTCTCTGGAAGATTTGGTGCACCAATTCATAACCAGGTTCAAGTATAACTTGAAGCTTGAAGCCACACTAGATAGCCTCATACAGGTCAAACAAGTACCCCTTGAACTTGTCCAGAAATTCATCCAACGGTGGAGTGCTGCTGTCAACGAACTCCACGAGCTGATCCCAGAGACGTATCTCCTCACAATCCTGAAAGGGGCTATCAACAACTTCGTCAAATCCAAACTATCTTATCTTAATGCACGTAATCTAAGTCAAGAGTTTGTACAAATCAAGAGCATAGAGGACGCAGCGCAAAATAGTCATGATCTTGCATATTTAGCCTTTAAGATCCAACACAGTAAGAAAGATAAAGAAAAGGTTAAAACAACTATAGCAACATTAGTAGAAACACAACAAGCAAACGTGGGACAACAAAGCAAACTGCCTATTGCCCCTACTAATTACACTAAACCCACTCCCGCAATTGCACCAGAATCATCCTCATCACAAAACCCAACACTGAATCGTACGAGAAACTTCGAGAGGAAGGACCCCTTTCAATACACGCCACTGCCTATGAAGCCATCGCAACTATTCAACCAACTCCTGAAGGCTAGATTAATGAAGCATAAACAGTTTTCCCCTATAGTGATCCAAAGGCATGATCGCTTCTGCCAACTGGTTCAGAACCCAAGCCTAGCAATGCCAGATGAGCCCCTAGTACCAAAAGGCTTTAGAATGGACCGTTTCTGCGATTATCATCAACGTAATGGGCATGGCACAGATTACTGTTTCACCCTAAAACAAGATATCCAACGAATGATTGACGGAGGTCAACTCACTTTTGATGAGACTAACCCGGTCCAACCACAAAACCAGGCCATGGGTGTGTATAAAGATCCACTAAATACCAAAGAGGCACCGTACATGATCAACACAATCTACCTTGATAACGAACCTGAAACACCTAGCATTAACACCGTCTATTCCGACCATGAGCAACAAACGCCTAATAAACCATTTGTGGTGTGTATTCCTCCCACTATACAAACATTCATGCCTCAACCATCGTACTTCACATAGAAGCCTTATGTCATCCGAGTACCCCCCGCCGTAGCAACTTCTAACACCCTAACACGTGAAAGACCATATGTGGTGCGTGTACCTTCCACTGCTACTACCGTAAACACACCAACGCCTCCTATTTGACCCACCCCTTACATAGTCCAAGTGCCACCTGCAATCGCAACAGTGGAGGTACAACCTCCAGCTAAGCCAACTCCATACATCGTTAGGACACCCGAATGTCCTAATGATCACCAATCCTCCACTTCGCAAACACAAAATAAACCAAGCCCCTATGTCATCAAGGTGCCCAGCCAACCGGGCACTCAACCGCACGCGATTACCCAGCCACAACCCCACCCTTCTCTATACGTAGTACAAATCCCAAGGCAACCTAAGTCTCTGAAACCAACTACACAACCATGCCACACACGAGAACGCCTAGCAGATAAGCTTACACATGAACGCTTGGAGAAGGAGCATCAACGGCTAGCCTTAGGACCTCCTAAACCTACCCTACTAAATGCAGTATCCATGACACAACCTAATGATAAACCAAACACAGGCCATGAGGGTGAATCATCCAGAAAACATGATATGCCTAAATCAACGATTCCAGGTAAAAAAGACAAGCCAACTATGCATGAAATAAAACTGTTAGGCCCAATGGACCAAGTCACTGCCGATAAACATGTGCCCAATAGTAGAGATCTAGCGACAGCTCTAACGTAAGTCACACAGGCACTCAAACAAAAAAACACTTCACTGAGCTTATATGACCTAGTGTTGACATCTCAAACCCATTGTGAAGCCTTGGTGCGTATGCTAACTTCCATCCGAGTAAGCGAAGACTTGCCTCCAAATGAACCTTCAATTCATGTTGTAATGTACTCACCTCAAGGGTCAACTCCAAAGCCACTAAGCTTCCACAATGACAATGTCAAAGTGGATGAGAAAACGCGAGAGGTAACAATAGCACCTATGTTCATAACCATATGAACAAATCAATTCAAGATACATAGGGTGCATGTAGATGATGGAGCTGCCACAAATGTTGTACCCTATCCCATTGTTGAACAACTGGGGCTTACAGAGTTAATCAGACCAACTGCCACCACATGCTTGAAATCATTTAGCGGATTGCGTGTGATAGTCAAAGGCATCGTGACTTTAGACTTTATAGTAGGGGATCAGTTCCCCACATCTACCGACTTTGTGGTAATCGATGAAATGCTAGGGTTCAACCTAATATTGGGAAGGCCTTGGCTAGCCCAACTAAAAGTAGTCTCTTCCCCTATACACCAAGAGATTCACCTACCTTACGAAGGCGGTGAAATCGTGATACATAGGGAGGCTGCTACACCCATCATCTCATCGTACATAGATACAGACCAAGGCTCAGAGGTTAAGCTTGAAGAGCCTAAACAATATGATATGAATGAACAACAACCAGTAGGTGATAATCATTTAAACGCAAAGGAAAATTCACCTAAAATAGAAATGCCTGGGCCTGAAACCGTACATACACAGCCTCACTTAGAAACTACAACTGACACAGAAATCACAATACATGCAGAAGCATCTGAAAACTCCAACGCGGGAACTATTCCATCAGATGTCCCTTGGGCTAAATTACAATTCAATGTGATCAGCGAAGGAGACGCTGAATATAGAATCATACCCGCTAACGCATCGTTGAATGTTAAAATGAGAAAATCAAAAAATTACTAAACCAATAAACAACAAACTGTTCGAAATGACGTTAAACTACAAATAGTTCAAAACGACTTTAAACTACATCCCAAGTCTGGAATGACGTTAAACTATCATGTCCGCTGTACTGACCTAAATCGTCGGTGTAAGGCTGGAAGGGAAAAAGACACCGAGAGATCGTTGGGCAGCCACAGCCAACCCTGCCTTCGCTTGAGGGCAAGCTGGAAAAGGGAACGAAGGCAGAGTGCCTTGGATGGTTCGCACGCAAATCAACCAAGGACTTCCCCAAGCGTAAGTTATGACTAGCGCTTGGGTTATCGTAAACGGTGTAAACGAAATATGAACAACGATACGAAATGTAAATAAAGTGTACTGAATTATGAATAAAGCGTAAACAAAGTTATATTGTAAACAGAAGATAAACTGCAGTAAATAATGTAAATGAGAGGCAAAAATGAAACTGTATTGTATTGTTTTTAAACAAGAATATGCACCGGTCAAAGCGTAGTTGCACAAGTGTGGACGGCAAGTCAAACGCCTAGCCCCGGAATGATGTGACACAATGATGTGACGATGAAATGTGATTAATGTGAGAAGAAATCGGAAGCCAAAAATCAGATGTGCATCACCAATTCCTCCAATCTTTGCCTCTTTGTCTTTTGCTTCTTTGTCTTTGTTCTTCTTTTTTGCTCTCTTCCTTCCAATTTGTGTGAATTGGTAGGGTATTTATAGGTTTGGGCTAGGGTTTTGGCTAGGGTTTGCTTTGACCAGGTTCAATGTATCCATGCTTGAAAGTTGTACATGAGTTGTACGTGTGTTGGCAATTTTGCTTTTCTTGGCCAGGTTCAATGTATTTTACAACTTACGGGTCATTTGAGCCCATTAAAATACAAAAAAAATTAAAAATACAAGCCCTTTAGTTGTAAAACTTAGAAACTTTAAAAAAAGATGTCCAGCGGCCGCGACCCTTGATTAAAAATATTATTTTTTTAGTTGGTCGGCTGAACATTGGAATTCTTCTAATGTTTTTTGGTAAAAAAAATTTTAATCATCGGGGGAGGACAGTCGGTGATGTCGGTGATGCAGCAGCGGCGGCGCGAAGAGAGAGCAGTAGCTGGGGGCAGCGCAGGGAGAGCAATGTGGAGGCTGCGGAGGTGCAGCAGAGGACAGTGCGGCAAACGCGTGCACAGTAGCACGGCGTTGCGGAAAATAATCAGCGGCAGGCGGGAGAAGCAAAGTGGCAGCACAGGAGGCAGGAGCAGACAGTGATGTGCAGGCATGATGCAACAGCGTGGGGCAGAATGACGACGCGGCAGGCAGCAATCAAACGTGAAACAAGGTGCCGCGAGAGCAGCTGTTGCAGGCAGTGACGGGGAGAGCGATGTGCAGAAAACAGCGGCGTGGTGGGCGACGTGGAGGTGGCAGGAACACTTGCGAGGGATTCAACGGAAATGGCACAATATGAAGCTCGCCGCACCTGATAAAAACCCTGTTGGAGCTGTTCTCCGGCTTAAGCCATTGCGGAATGGCAAACACAGCTTCAATAATCAAGAATTCACCGTCCAAGTCCCAAACCCTAACGGAGACGTCCGGAAACCTCCGGTTGATTTCGAAGAGCAGGAAAACAGTGAACCATTCGTCTTCGAGATTGTCACCATACCTGAGGCTGCCATGAAGATGAGCAACAGAACTTTTTGCAGATGCTGATGAAGAAAAGGGAGAGGAAGACGCAAGGCAAAGATAGGTTGATGATGATGCAGAAGCTCTTTTGAGCTTGCTCTGCAATTCGTCTAGAGTGTGTTGCTTCAGAGAAAATGCTGGAAATACTGCGTAGAGCAGAGTATAGTCTGGAGCGCTATGACAATCATTGAAGATTTCATCGTCAATGCTGGACTCCATTACCTTTTGTCGCAGACTCACTGCAAGCCACGGTTTTGTTAAGTTTCGCTATGAAGTTCGTTGCAGGAATAAATCGCTCTGGATGTGTTTATATTTAAGCATCCAAAGCCATGCGATGGTCTGGATCACGTCCACATTCGTTTGTACAAAGCTGCCACTGTTTGACACATGAATGTGGTCGCAATTATGTTTAGGTTCATCTCCCCAAATCCAAAAGCATGTGCACGTCAATAATAGTCGTCGCTAATGCACCATTAGGGCATACAAATTTTCATTTAAAAATGCTAAGCTGAAATTAGTGGTGTTTCATCCGCAACGACATAAAACTAGGCACGATCAGAAATGGTCGGTCTACAAGAAATCAACCCTTGTCGCTTGAAATTTCCCATATTTACATGTGGCCTGAAATGGCCTTAAACTAGTGCATGTGGCCTGAAATGGCCTTAAACTAGAGCATCTACCTACCCTTTTTTTTCCCCAAATTCCAGTTCATAGTTCGAATCTACGCTTGCACTGTCGTGCTGTCAATAAAAATTTTCACAATTATCTTTCGTTTATAATTACATTCCTACTTACAATTACATTCATGCACTATACTTAAACTACAAAAACAAACCAAAACATTTTACATTCCCATGCCGTGTTTACATTTAAACTCAAAATCCGCAACAAAAAGTTTTTTTTTTAGAAATATCCATATACATGTAATGATATACAATTACAAGAGTTAACTGATTTTATTCATCCATTCAATACAACTCAAAATTTTTAATTTACAATTCACATATAGATTTGAGTCGGAATAATTTCAAATCAAAAAACTAAACATCCGGGATGGGAGGGTCGTCCTCTTTAGACCCACCAGCATCATGAGTCCCCACTCCACTAGGGCCAGCTTCTTGAATATCATCGTTGCCTTGACCCTATAAAATGCAAAGGAAACAATCAACATAAGAACAAAAGAAAAAACAGTGAAAAATTATTCAATGAATGAATTTCATGGCAATAAACTGCTTACCTAAGGGGACCCCCCTAAACTGAATTCAAGCCGGCGGAGGATTTCCTCCTCTGAGACGCTCGCCCAATCTGTCCCATCAAGGCCTAGATCGATGTTTGGCAAAGCCTTCCCCTTGTTAATAGCCGACTAGGTAGGATGCTTTAAACGGAATTCACCCACATAAACCTCCCTAGAAGTGGTTGTAATTACCCTTGTAGGCGATTCCATCTCAACAGTTGTATTCTGAGCAAAGGTATCAAACATAGAGCGTAGACCCAGACCCTCCACAAACATTTCAAGTTGATGCTTTTCAATAGATACTTCCTTCAACTACTTATAATGATTCTTGTTGTTCTTCTCATCCTGACCCCACTTGCGCACCTTGGAAGCGAAAGCCTTCCAATCTTGGTACTTGAGGTTCAGTAGGTCTACCTGGGCCTTACACTCCGCTAGTTTCTGGGTCAGTGACGCATGGCAATTGAGCAAGTTCCAATATCTAGTATAGGTGACCTCGAAAGTTTTCCAAGAGCGATCACCACTTAGTCTAGCCGAGATGAACTCATACCGAGCTTTGAGATCATCACACTCAACTGATGACTCAGAAACTTCTTTATCCTTTGCTTGGACTTGCAACCAGAATTGTTCGATGGAACGCCTACAGGTCCAAAGTCATTTGGCGTTGTGTACAAGACCTTCCGCCACTTCGTCATAGACCAGCCTTGGTATCTTCTTGAGTTCTAGGGGTAGTGTGGGCAAACTTTCAATGCTAACAATCTCAAATGGATCCCACCTCAGCTTAGCTCCTATGCACACAAAAGGAATGGGCATTAAACATTAGACGATAAAAAAGCAATGTGAAATTCGAAAGTTGCAAAAGGCTCGAGACATTTGTACCTATCTCAGGGTGGGCTTCCTGAATACGTTCAACCACTTCATTATCGATCCCAGCCACAAAATCCATTTTACTTGGCATCTAGGTCCAAGTAAATTGTCCACGAGTACAGGACGGACTAACCTCCACGGTTCTTTCAGGGGGAGCCATTTTCATAGGCACGTCTAGCCACATTGTTTTGGTTTCACTACCTTCGTCTGGAAGGGATAAAAACATAAAAGTAAAACACCATAGAAACAACGACTCACAAAGCAACATAATAAAATAAAATGAAATATACCATGTTCTCTATCCCCTTCTGGGTTTGGAAGGTTGCCAAGGTCCAACCTTCCCTTGAGGAAGCTACTAAACATCTCATCAACACCACCCTGGTCATCCACCAGTTCAGTCTCTGTGGTGTCTTCCCGTAGCTCCTCCGTCTCTTCCGCCTGATCCTTGCCAACCTCTTCCTCCTCAATCATTAACTTCGTTGTAGCCTCCTCCTCCTCAATGATGGTCTCTAACTCCTATCTCCTCACTTCTCGAGTCAAGTATGAAGGCATTAGTTGCATGTAAGCAGTCAAAATGAAAATTATGAATAAGATGAAAACTATAATGCAATAAGTGCACCAAGTTTACTTACCTCGAACAGGCATCTTGAACCGTATGCGCATCACCTTTGTCTCTTCCACATCTGAGGTTACCTCTTTTGAGCATTCATGCTTCAGGAGCTTTGACTTCGCCTTACCAATGGTCTCCTTGTAGTATAGGGCACATCTTCTGGTTCCAACCCCACACTGTCACGTGTGTGGATTGAGGTATCAAATGACCCTCCTATTGTGATGGACACGGATTCATCAATCCCCTTAGGAGCATCTTGGGACTCAGCTGTCTCGAACGAATGATTAATCCACGGGCAAGATAATTGAGTTCGATCCCGTAGGATATATTTGTTGTCTGCGTGAACCACTAGAAACTCGGCCAAGCGACGAAGATAGCCAACAAAGAATGCAAACGTAAAATGGGACTACGCTTCAACATTTGAGCGCAATCGCACTATTTCCTTATGAAGGCCTGATAGCAAAAATTGAGCCCAGTTATAACGCATCCCCATTTCTAAGATGGTTCGCATGATTCGCACAGCTTCAACACCAAGAATGCTCACCTAGGACAGGGATTTAGGGACAGCCATGCCCTAAACAGGGGATATAATTCATTAACTTCCTCAACCTTTGATTTCCCCTACATAGGGAATCCATTGATGCCCTTGACAATACCCAACCAGTCCTCTAGCTCACGTACCATATGAAGCTCTTTCTGAGCCCTATCCAAAACTACATTTACGCCATCCACCGGTACACCAAACAGGTCTGAAAAGAATTCGACCGACAGATGGAAGACTATCTTGACACCCTTAATACAGGTGCTGTAGTAGGAGATGGACTTGTCAAATGAATCAACAATCTTGATCATTTCAGCTATCGACACATCAGGGCTCGGGGTTGTAAAGAGCTCCATAAGATCGGAATCATCTAAATAACAAAAAATGGACAATGGGGCATGGGTGTGCAACCATTTCTATGCCTTGCTGATCTCCCCGAACTTCATTGACAGGGTACTCTCAGTTTGTCCTGTCGTGACAGGGTCTTCACCGGGAGGGACATCAACTATAGATACAATTTGAAACCATCACATCAGTATGACCACCAACAGTCGGACAAACACACTAAGGCATCTAGAAAATATTGTCACTTACCTTCAGTTTTGGACTTCGAGGTGCTACCTAAGTTAGAATAACAAGGGAAGACTGGTCCATTATGCGACCAATCTCCATGCAACCACCCATGAGCCGTACACTGCGCAAATGCTCTAGAAAATCGTTTATGGAAATGGACAATATCACCCTTGGTTTGAGCTAATACAACTCCGTGAAGGGTGGGACCCGCCATAAAGGTCTCTAGAGCAGTATGAGCTAGGGCAAGCCCATCATCATCAACGGATATCCCATCTTGGTTAACTTGGGGCCTACAAAAGAACGGTCGTCAAAACAGAAGCAAATACTAAACGATGAAAAATAGAAACAACAAGCTAAACGATCTTACCTCTCTACCCGGTACACTATGCCAGGAGGGTTTTGAAATAACGTATGTGCACGTGCAGCTAGAAACGAGGTGTTGTTAAGAAAATCACACCCTCATGGTAATAGGTCCCACATGCGCGCTAACGGGTGAGTAGATGTGGGCCCGCCAGAAGGACCATCCTCGATCACAAGCAGCCCCTCATCAATGTCCTCCATGAATAGCGCAACATCCTCCGAAGCTCCTGGCAACATAGCCTCAAGCACACTCTGTGCCACTTGTTCGCTCAGATGTGACCAGACCACCACCTTAAATCTATCTAGGATAAGGCGAGGAATTCACATGCCCCTTCCTTGAACCATACCCCATCGTTGTCAATGGTCAGATCAGGGGTAGGTTCATCGGCTTCAAGGGGGCCAAACCATGCCAATACTCCAACTAGCTCGACTACCAGGAGGAAAGGTTTAGTGTCCCTGCAAGTAACCAAAATGCCATGATAAATCAGCCATACATGAAAAGGAGATAAAACAACGAAATTCCATGTTGTAGGCCAATACTTAGAAAAATTACAAACTATTTACACCCAGCATATACGCTACCTAACTCGGCGTATACGCTATCAACAAATTATTTACACCTGGCATATACGCTACCTAACTTGGCGTATATGCTGTCAACAAGCTGTTTACACTTGGCATATACGTTGCCTAATTCAGCATATACGCTATCAAAAAGCTGTTTAAACTCGACGTATACGCTGCCTAATTTAGCGTATACGCTATCAAAAAACTGTTAACACTCGGCGTATATGCTGCCAGAAAAGAAAGAGCCGTTCATGGTTAGCGTATACGCTGTGAAAAATAGTCAGCGTTTACGCTGTGAAAACAGTCAGCATATACGCTGTGAAAATTGTCTATGCTACATACTGATAAAATCGCCTATGCTGTATATTGTTAAAACCCTCTACGCTACACACTTTTCAAACTGTCTACACTATATGCTGAGGAAACCTTCTACGCTCAGCGTATAGACCCTATACGCTATAGAGACCCTCTATGCTGGGGACCTACACTTAGCGTACAGACCCTCTACGCTAACCCTCTACGCTACGGATCTACGCTCAGCATACAGGCCCTCTACGCTAACCCTCTACGCTGCGAAGCTACGCTTAGCATACAGGCCCTTTACACTACAAAACTGTTTATGATATAAAGCTGTTTATGCTACAAAACCTTTTACGCTACCAAAATTATCTACATCGACAAGACTGTCTATGCCTGACGAGAAGTACAGATAAAAATAATCAATAGAGGTAAGATTAGAACCTACCTGTGTGATGATCCTGGCCACGATGGAACCCTCAGTCTAGGCAAACACTACAACATGGCCTCGCTCTCCTCCGCGAAAGTTAGGTCAGGGCCCTTGCTCCCCTAGCCTTCTACCTCCTTGCCCTTTCCCATTCCGGCATCCTTTACGTTGAAAATAACAGGGTTTATGCTGAGGTCTGAGGCTGCATGCCAAGCTGAATCATCTACACTAAGTTGGAGTCTCTACGCTCATGCTGAGTTGGGGCCTCTACACTCACGCTTACGCTAGGGTTTGGGTCTCTATGCTTACGCTGGGGTTCAAACCTCTATGTTTACGCTAAAGGTTTGGTGGTCTACGCTTACGCTAAAGGTTTACGCTCAAGCTTCAGATCGCTTCAAGTTCGGTGGTCCCAACTGACAACCTTACGCTATATATTGCATCGCATCGACCCCACCACCGCTGCCGCCTTTGATTATTTTAATGTTTTTAATAGTTTATCAATTTTATTTAAAAATTGTTAAAATACAAAGCACAAAAAAATATATATATATAACAAAGTGAACAGTACCACATCCTAATTCCCTCGCAAGCTAGCTTTAGATGCCCACACTGAACATTTTGGCACAAACTCTCCTATGTAAGTCATATGGCAAACATTTGGCCCGGTAAGGCCCTAAACTGCCACATATAGCCCACCTTCGGCCCAGTATGGCCTTAAACTTCCATGACGGCCTAGTAAGGCCTTAAACTACCACACACGGCCCAGTAAGGCCTTAAATTGCCATGCGTCCCGGTGCGACGATAAACCACCATCATACATGTACACATGATTTACGTTGCCAAGGAACATGAAACAAAACCTATTAGCTCATTCTACCCTCTATTTATTGGCAAGAACAAGCCCAATGGATTGTCAGCATTTATCCAAACCCTTGATCATCGATGGACCATATGGAAAAATCATAAGAGAAATCGACATAAACTCTATCAGCTTAGGTACATCAACGGACGATACAATCATAGCCTCAACACAACAAACACTAGATAGCTACAAAGGTATGATAAAATCTCTTGACATAGAAGCTGATAATATCACTAAAGACCCATTGACTGAAACCCCCATCGTTATGCCTGATGGTGAAACCAAAATATTAAAATTGAGTACACTATTGCAACCTCAACTGGCCAGAGACATAGAAGATGTGCTTCGAAACAACATGAAAGCATTCTCTTGGTCTTACATCGACATGCCCAGGTTAGATCCTCGAATCGTCTATCACAACATTATCCTTGATCCAAAATTGAGGCCGGTAAAACAAAAGGCACGAAAGGTTAAACCTGAGGTAGCATTGGCAGTTCGCAATGAGATCACCAAACTTTATCAGGCTGGTTTCATTCGGGCTATCGATTACGCCGATTGGGTATCCAACATGGTAATTGTCCCGAAAAAGAACGGAAGCATTCGCTTATGTATTGACTTCCAGGATCTCAACGTTGCAACCATAAAAGATGATTTTCCCCTACCTAGCATCGATCAACTTGTTGACTCAACTGCTAGGCATGCTCTATTATCTTTTATGGATGGCTTCTCAGGATACAACCAGATATGCATTAACCCAAAGCATCAGCTCCAGACTACCTTTATGACACCATGGGGAACCTTTTGTTACACAATGATGCCCTTCAGTCTCAAGAACGTTGGGGCCACATATCAAAGAGCAATGACATTCATTTTTAGCGATTACATGTTGCACTCACTCAACGACTACGTGGATGACATTGTGGTTAAATCAAAGACATCAGAGCAACACGTACAAGATCTTGACCTAGTACTAAAGCGTTGTCTAAAATATGAGTTGAGACTTAATCTAAAGAAATGTGTCTTTGGCGTTAAAACAGGTAAAATGCTTGGATTCATAGCCTCAGAAGCAGAGATACGAGTAGATCCCGACAAAGTTAAGGCCATAACAAACTTGAAACCACCTAGAAACCTTACTGAACTCTGAGGTCTACAAGGTAGATTACAGTTTATCAGGCATTTCATAGAAAAGCTAATAGACAAGTTGAAATCTATGAACCACTTGCTACACAAGAACATCCATTTTGAATGGACTCCATAGTGCCAGGAAGCATTTGATAATATTAAAACAACACTTGTTCAACTACCCACAGTTTACCCACCTCAAAATGATAAACCATTTTACATCTACCTGGCCACTTTGGACTCGTCAATCGCGTCTATGCTTTGCCAGAAATGAGATGATGGGACCGAAGTCCCTGTCTACTACTTAAGCCATGCATTAGTTGCCCATGAGAAGAAGTATAATGAGGTGGAGAGGTCATGTTTAGCCCTAACCTTTTCTTTAAAAAAATGGCGACATTACCTCTTCCATAACCAATTCAACATAATCTACAAGGATAATGTGCTTAGAGCCATCACAGGAAACATTTACAAGTCAAGTAGAATAGCCCATTGGAAAGCCATGATAGCTAAGTTTGACCTACACTACATAGCGCAATCATCAGTTAAGGGTCAAGCCATAGCAAATCAAATGACTACATCACCAATGCGTGATAAAGCAATGATAGAGCTGGAATTCCCCGATGAAAATGTAAGTGCAATAGACATAGTATCCGATGACTATGATGCCATTCTGAACTTTGATGGAGCGTGCACCTCTCGAGGAGGAAGTGCTGCCGCCGTCATCACCTATCCCTTCGGGGAGATCCGACCCATTGCTTATTGTTTTGACTTTCATTGTATCAATAACATAGCAAAGTACAAAGGTCTCCTTAGAGGTCTCATGGTAGCACTAGCTTCAGACATCACACAACTTATGGTTAGGGGAGACTCACAACTGGTTCTGAACCAAGTCACAGATATTTATACATACAAAACGCAACATTTACAGTCATACTGTGACTTAGCCAAACACTTAATGAAGGAATTAAAAAACACGGATGTACAACATGTCTCCAGAAATGACAATACCATCGCAAACGCACTAGCCACGCTAGCGCTAAACATATCACCTGACATGTTCCATATGTTGCCAATCTCCATAATCAGTTGCACAAAACCCATAACGGATACTCTTGATACATTACCAATTGCATCTGTTAGTACTACACACACGATAGGATGGTATGATGACATAAAATAGTACCTTCTACACGATGAAACACTGCAACATCTAACGAATGCACAAAATGATGTGGTACGAAAGCGTTCTCGGCAATATGCATTAGTAGGAGACACATTGTGTCGTCGATCCTATGAAGGCATACTACTAACATGCGTTAGTAGCACCGATGCCCAAATCATCATTGAGCAAGTACATGATGAACTATGTGGAGGAAACATAGCACCTAAAGCAATGGCAATGAAAATAAGATGCTTAGGCTATTATTGGCCACACATGGAGTATGATTGTCTCTCCAACGCTAAAACATGTAGTACCTATCAAAGACATAGTAATCTAATCCATGTCCCACCAAATGAGTTGTATACAGCACAAATCACGTGGCCCTTCCAAAAGTGGGGGTTGAACCTTATCGAACCAATAACACCCTCATCTTCTGCAGGGCATAGCTTCATCATAACTGCGATAGAATACTTCACAAAGTGGGTAGAAGCTATTCCCCTTAGAAAATCACATCTAAACACATATGCAACTTCATTCTTGAAAACATTATGACCCATTTTGGCATCCCCATGACCATCATCACTGATTACGGGCCACAATTCAGTAGTGCCAAAACCAAAACTTTTTGTGAAAGTCTAGGGATCAAAAACTCATTTTCATCCCCTTACTACCCTCAGAGCAATGGGCAAGCAAAGGCCACAAATAAAATCATCATTACAATACTTAAAAAGATGCTTACCCAAAGTAGGAAAAGATGGCACGAACAGCTGGTATACGCACTGTGGGCTTATCGCACTACGCATCGGACTTCAATAGGTAAAATGCCATATAGTCTCATTTATGGTTCAGAAGCTGTTTTACCCTTGGAATTATAGGTACCATATTTAAGGATCACACTTTTTAGACTCCTCGACGAAGGGCAAAATAATGACCTATGCATCATTGACTTGGACTCGGTGGAGGAGGAACGCCTACATGCACTCAATTAGATTGAATGGTACCAAAAACGAGAATGACAACGCCATTGGAACGAAATTCATAAGCGCCCTATCAAAGAAGGAGACCTTGTACTTAAGGCCATTCGGGAACACCCGGACAAATTCTCAGCCAACTAGGAAGGGCCTTACTTGGTCACCAAAGCATATGACAACGGAGCATTCAAGTTAGCTGATATGGAAGGGCATGAGCTTGCAAATTCGACCAATCACTTGTTCTTGAAACTATTCCATATTTGAGTATAGGCTCAGGTACATGCTTATCCTAGAATCACGATGGTAAACTGATACCACAGCTCGTCCTGGAATCATGATGGTAAACTGATACCATAGAACAGTCCTGGCATCTTGACTTAAAATTGATACCATAGCTCATCCTAGCATCATGATGGTAAACTGATACCATAGAGTGTCTGCAAAGATAATAAACTAGCACCCATTTGGCATGACAGTAAACTGCCACAGCTACATTCACCAGAGTCTGCTAAGACTATAAACTGCTTTGCCTCTTCACGGTCTGCTAAGACTAGAAACTGGCAATGCACCGTCTGCCACGACGTGAAATGGGAAATGTCCAACGGGTCATGACATAAAACTAACCCAAGATAGTCTGCTAAGACTATAAAATGGCAATTTCATTGTTGGTTCATCAATCTATGGCTGCATTCCAACTTCATCAGAATCGCTACATCGCTCACCATCAGCTGATCCTAACAACATTGCTACCATTCATATACAGTGCCTGAACTCTCATCCGGTGCCTTCGTTTTCATCAGTAGCTGTTCAAGTCTAAGCTTGCTTATTCATTCATGCTTTTCTTGTCCTCTTGGAGTTGTGTTTGTAGGATGACACTCAGAGGTGTTCGTATAAGAATGCACTTCGTCATAAGCAGCAAGATGGGATGTTGTTCACAGCGCATGTGACAAGACTAAATCAAACCATTCACTAGTACATCTCCCGTTTCATATCCCACCTATCCCTCAACATCTTATACTTGGTTACATCCCGAACACATCCGATACAACCTGAAACATCGAGCATACTATTGCATACTATGCTTTTGCCAACGCTTGGGCTTGCATGACATTAGCTATGTGACAATTGATCCCATAGCTAAACCAAAAATGCAAGCCCTTGGCAGGGATTCTAGAGCATCTGCACCTGCAACAGTGTCTAATGCCTTTGAGACCAACTCCTCCACGCTGGCACTACCAATGTTGCTACTGGCCTTCCTTCTTTGGGCATATCACACCAACAATGGTGCCCAAGAGTCACAATAATGCTAGCAGCCAGCAAAACCTTGTCCTCATAGACACAGCTTGCCATAATAGCAAATGCTACAACATCGCAAAGCAAGTGCCTCGGCTAACTTGGCTAATACAGAGGCAAACTCCCGTGGCACGCGTAACATAGCTCGCTGCCTATGGAACACAGTTCTAGTTCCATGGCGCGCATAACACAACTCGCCGCCTAGGGAACATAGTGCCAGTTCCATGGTGCGCGTAACATAGCTCGCTGCATGGAACACACTAGTAGGTGGGTCAAAATTCTTCACAAATGTAATGCAACTTATCTTGTGAAGGGAGTACCCGTCCTATGAGAGGTTGAAGAATAGCGCCAGCCAAAAATGAAAATGCGAAGGAGTTCCTCAGAGCATTTCGATGAGGGACTCTATTAAACATCATCTTTACTCTCTACCTTAACCTCTGCAAAACCAATGCAACACTCTCAAGTGTGGCCAAGAGGCATCTCGACACTCACCAAGCAACAACTTTAGCATCTCGCTTACTACAGTGTTTCGTATTCTTTGTCGACGTCTATCGAGCCTATTCTCCAGACGTCAACAAAGAGGGGCCAATGAAACACTCAAAAAATGCGAGGTCATTCTAGCTTTACCAGGCCTTGCAATTCATGTAAGCACTATGACAGTTCATCAGGAGGAGAATGCTCTGAGTTCAGGCCACCTAGTTTGGAAAATTTTCTACTTTAGGTGTAAACAGGCTCTACGGCTCATCCTACCTGTCCACCTAAGTAGCCTATTTGGTTGACAACTTGCTCAGAAATGGCGTGGAGTTGGCAGCAGCATTCTGGATGTACCAGGAACAGTTCAACAAGTTTTCTAGGTCATGAAGTCTACTATGCTACGCTACGCCTCATCATATAGCGTAGCAAGCTTTGAAAGACAGTTGTAGAACGAAGTACCCCGCTATGCTATGCCACATAATGTAGCATAGCATGGAAATAGCTTCACCAAGAATTCTCCACACTCAATTTCAAACCTTTCAATAATGTTCCTTTTTACCAAGAAGTGGCGGACCATGTCTGCTGCTACACTACATTGAGTTACAAGGCGCAGCGAGGTGTAGCATTCTTGTAGAAGAGACAGAAGGCAGCTCGAAGGATAGAAGTAGCAGAGTTCGCGAGACATGCATCGCAAGAAGCAAAGTTGATAAATCGGCACAGCTTTCGCAACTAAGGCTAGTTGCTACACTACACTACGCTATGTAGTGTAGCAAACATGCATCGTACATGTAGCAGAATGAACGACAAGATGCTATGCCAAGCATGCTACACTACAAAGCATAGTAAGGCATGCAGGTGGTTGTGTGACATCAATGCACTTCACCTAATTGGACCATTGGCACATGTCTCTAGATGCTGACGACGTAATTACAGCATGGTAGGTTTACAATTATAGCATAGCAGGTTTGCATTATAATGGTCTTGCAAGTCTAATGGTCATATGCAGCATGTGTGGGACCAACAGGTCAACATGTGCCCTTTGGCCCTATAAATACCCCGAGAAATAGTATTCAAAGTAGTTCAAAAATTTTGAAAAAAATGGCATTCAAAGGGTTCGAAATTTTTTGGAAAAAAATATTCAAAAGAGGTCCAATCTCAAGTTCGGTGGGTACTCTTTTGCTAAGTCTCCTACTCTTTTCTCTGGCACTCAAGCTCTCTCCCCGGCACGTTGCAACAATATTGTAAGCTGTCTATTTGACACTGCAAATAGTTAGCATGCTTAGCTAATATTTTGTTCTATATCCTTTCTACCACCTTGGTAGAATCCCTATATTGTCAGCACCCAAGACTGCCCCCAAGTGCACCACCTGTTTTGTTCTCTATACGCCCTAGTTACTCTCAGGATCTCTGCACTCCATCACGTTGTGCAACCGATTGTATCTGCCTTAACAGAGCAAGTCTGTAGCTTCGGAGTGGTGCAATTTTCTAACTAAATTTTACTTTATTTCTTGCTTATTTTCTCATTTGCATTATTTTTTTATTTTATTCACTTTCAAGCATTACTTCACATTGTTGTCACATTTTCTGCTTTATTTACTTTCAAGCATTATTTTGCATTTCCATTCCATCTCAAAAGTACATGTTGCAAAAGGCTATATAGACAACAACGTAAGTCCCTGTTTGATCAACTAGACCATTCAGGGTGCCCTATATCTGCACACACCCAACACGACCCTCCCATGGATACGGGGTTGAAACNCAGTACAAGTCATGGACTTCCACCAGGATGATCCCATCAACCTAGCAGTCCCTGCATTAACATTACCCCCAGGAATGTCGCTCCCCAACTTCACAAAATACAATGGGGAAGGGGATCCCAATGCACACCTTATTATGTTTAGGTCTGATTACCTTCTTCTGCAACAATGGCTACACATGATCATCCGTGTATTTGCTATGTCTTTGATCGGGAAAGCTCTTGATTGGTGTAGCGATCGAAAATGTCAACGACTGAAAAACACCGAGGGGTTGGTGGGCATGATAGTTTCAACCCCGTATCCATGGGAGGGTCGTGTTGGGTGTGTGCAGATATAGGGCACCCTGAATGGTCTAGTTGATCAAACAGGGACTTACGTTGTTGTCTATATAGCCTTTTGCAACATGTACTTTTGAGATGGAATGGAAATGCAAAATAATGCTTGAAAGNCAGGAGGAGAAGTAAATGGGGTCCACCACGTGGATAGGCCTGGGCCCATCGCTAATAGTGGGACAAGTGTAAATGCAAGAATAGAGGCAGAAACTGCACACGACTACGAAGTAGGTATTGTATGAATGTGTGGCAAGGTAGCCGTGATTGGTGTATGTTGGGAAGTAAAAAAGGATTGGTGAAAATTCACTAGAGGAGTAGTGACCAGGGTTGAGACAAGGGCATAGGCATGTTGATGCACCGAAGGAATGGTATGACTACTCGTTACCAATGAAATCACAATTTGCAATGGTGTAGACGTGATCACAAAGGGAGCAGCAATATGAAGCAGGTTTGTCCAGAAGGATGGGGTGGGAGGAATGGTGGCATGGTTGGTTTGACTTGACTTCCCCCTTGGTCAGATTGTAAATTGAGTTCCTCTTGTCCATCGTGGAAAGCCTCATCATGGTGAGATGCTGTGTCTTGTGGCTCCTTAGGCCTAAGGACCTAGATCAGTTGGTCTAGAAGCCATTGGTCTATTTGTGTTAAGGGGATAGAAACACCAGGAGTGGGAATAAATTCCTTCCCATTGCAATAAGCAAACTCGAAGCTACATTTTTCTTCAAGTTCATGCACATCTAAGGGAATGTTTACCTGCACCTTAGTGTAGAGAAAGTTGTATCACTCATGTTGTTGGGCCAAACCCTCGGGTCCCCAGTTTTAAATCTTGAGGGATTGACATGGCCCCTACGCCAGGCTGAGTGGTTGTCTGATAGCTGTGATGCCTTAAATAATGAAGGGAATCTCAATGTTAGAGGTGTTAGCAATAGTGCTTGAGGAAGTCATTGTTGCAATGCTAAATGGATTTTCAAACAAGAGAAACAATGAGATTAGAAAGTGATCAAAGGCTTTATGTCTTACTGGATTCCAAAGGAATCATCAGAGCGACCAATCTGTACCACACGACACATAAAAAACTGCAAAAGGGTTTCACGTTTACGCTAGTGCGTGATAAGGTACAGAACACATGCAAGACTACCATGAAACAAAAGGGTCAAATGGCGATCGGAGGTTTTATATCCTGCAAGGTTCCAAAGAAACTGCCGAAGCAACCAATCTACACCACATGATGCGTAAACAACTACAAAAGGGTGTCAAGTTTATGCTAGTGCATGTTAGGGTGTAGAATGCTTACAGGACTACTGTAAAACATGGAAAAGGCACCAAAAGGCCCTCCTTCTAGTAGCAAAAAAATGTAGCGACCGAAAACATTAGCGGCTGGAAACACCGAGAGGTCTTTGGTTGGACAGTATTAACCTTGGATCGGCGTGAGGTCCGTGCTAGATAAAATGGAAACGAGGTGCCTTGAATGGTCTGGTCGATTATAAAAGGACTTAATTGGTGTCACTAAACCTTTTGCAAACATCTAACTTGAAAAAAAAAATTTATATCGTAAAATATTGATTATTATATGCAAGGAAACAAAAAAAATGTAAAATGCAATGATAAGCAAGAGAATGAAGCAAATTGATGTTAAGCAATGCACCGCTTCAAGATTACAACTTTACTTTGTCAAGGTGGATATAATCAGTTGTCTGACGCTGGGAGGCACAGAGATCCTAAAACTAACCAAGACGTTCAAAGTAAGCTGACTGTATGCTTGAACATGGATTCAAGAGCTAACAATGCAAATTTCTACAAAAGAAATAAAAAGAAGTTAACAAAATGCCAAATGGGAATGCTAATTATTTGATTTTGTCAACTCAAGAATGTTTACAATGCTCAAGATTGCTGAATTAATTCTTTCCAAGCCAAATTTTTGCTAAACATGCCAACAATTTTTGCCAACTTGCAAATTTTTGCGAACCGATTTTTTGTCCTTTGAATTACTAGTTTTCCAACCCTTTGAGCATTGCTCATTAGGGTATTTATAGGGCTAGGAGCATGTGAGAAATACGGTTTGGATGCCACGTTCCTTGGACCCACAAGATGTTGACGTGTCCATGCTGCATGGACATGCAAGGCTAATTGATTGATGAGCCTACCATGCTGCAATCACATTGTCAGAACTAGAGGTGCTGGGATCAGATGTGCCAATGATGCAAACAAGAAGTGAAGTGCACTGATGTAGCATAGCCACCTACTATGCTATGCTATGTTGTAGAGCGTAGCATGTTTGGCATTGCATGGCTACTTGCTACGTTACGCTACGCCCAACCACCTACTACGCTGTTACACTGTGGAGCATAGCATGTTAGCGTAGCATAGCTGCTTGCTACGCTATGCAGCATAGCATAGTGTAGACACCAGTTCAAGGAGGAAATATGCCTTGGAGTTAATTGCAAGTGCTGAAAGCCTTTGAAGTATGTTGGCCAGTTTTGCATGTTTGCTATGCTATGCTATGCTATGTAGTGTAGCATAGCATAGTAGCTGGCCTTAACTGTGATTCGCATTGCAAAAGTTTGTAGATCATGTTGATAATATACAACCTTTACTCTTTCTGACATGAAGTTTGTGAGCTGATCCTGCATTCTGAGAGGTCCTTTGTCATTCCTACATTATCGCTACGCTGTGCTACGTTATGTAGTGTAGCGTAGCATAGCAGCCAACATAGCCTACTCTTTTTCCTAATCTACTACTTTTCTAGTGGAAGGATTTTTTCCAAAGGACTTAAAGCCAAGTGAAGTAACTAGTTTTAAAAGGCCAGAGGTGCTTGCTAAGTGCAATTGAAATCACAAAGTAAGCTGGGCCCTTCTGTCTTGCTTATGCTACATTGTGCTACGCTACGTAGTGTAGCATAGCGTAGCACTTTGTCTTGCAAATGTCTTCTAAGGCTTGCTACGCTGCATAGCATAGCAAACTTCTTGACTAGAAAAATTTCCTAACTGTTTTGCACAGCTTGAGCACCACCGACAACCCCATGCATCGTTTTTGAGTAGACTATCAGTTGGATGAATTACATAGGTGGGCAGGCTGGAGAGTCTGTTGGGCCTATCAACATTGGACATAGAAAATTTACCGAATTGGACATTCTAAACTCAAAGCATCCATTTCTTGCTGAAGTGTCATAACGCCGCACTTGTGGAAATTCTTTGCTTGAATTCTAAGAACCTGGTGAAGCAAGAGGGTCTCAAAATTTTAGGGTCTTTCAACCACAGTGCTTGCTACCACCTCTTTAGTGGTCACAACCATGTTTACAATCATGATTACCATTGTATTGCTTGTTCTCATCCATGCCATGATCCTCCACCCTGGATCCCTTTTGATCATGGGATCCATTCTTGCTAGAGCTAAGATTGTAGATAGTGAATTGTAGGTTTTGGTTTTTTCCTTCTTAGCCAAAGTTAAAGAGAGGAGTGTCATTGAATGGAGAGCACTTAGGGAAGAAGCCCTCACAATTTCTTTTGTACTTTAGGAATGAGGATCCATCAAACCATTTTCCCTTTGCACTTTCATAATGATTCTTTTGATGTTGATCTCTTTTATGTTGTGCATCTATGGGATAGTAGTCCTTGGCATCACTATCCTACACAACATATTTAGAATGAAGTCCCTATAGATCCAACCTCATAACAATGCATTGGAGCATTACATGAATGGATCGATTGGGTGGCAACACAATGTTGCCCTCTAGGTCTCGACATTGCATTTTTTCATCTTGATGTAGGATGAAGGTGAAGTTGGATACATATTTATTAGGTTGAGCATATACCACCTTGTATTGGTGGGGCACTTACTGATATATTTGTTTAATTCTTTGCCAATTGGATGTTTGCTCAAACTTAGATAGAGAACCACTCCTATGAGAAGAAGAAGACATTATGGAATTAGAAAAAAATAAAACTTAGTATGCTCTGTTATAATTATTTTTGTTATTTTGGCAAATGATGTGACCTTAGGGTTTGTTCTAACAATGTTAAATGGTTTCCACTAAGTTTCTAGATAGCACATATATCAAACAAAAGCTCCCTACAATGGCACTAATGATGAGCTATGAATACTCCTATGCTTAATCTTATAAATTACAAGCATTCATGTGTGATCTAATCAAATTCTATAGACCTTCAGTCTTCAAGTACACTGGTTCTAGGAAGTGAAGTCTAATTATCACCATTATTTTCTTCCTAGTTACACTTGTAAAATGCAAAGGTATGGTTAAGTGCAACTAAGACATCTAATTTTTATCATTTTTTATGTTTTATGTTCTTGGTGCTTAAAATAAAGGAATGAAGTAATTTTTAATGGCTAATTTAATCTAACTAACTAATTAATCTCTAACTAATCCTAACATAAGTATCTAGTCCCACTTTCTATACACATACTAAACACGTATAGTACTATTGGGTTACCAAACATTAAGTGTTGTTGGGATTACCAAGCATCATGCACATGCTTGAAGTGGTCATGCTTATTTGCTTAATTAATTACTATTTAGCCTAGCTAACTTAACTTAGCTTAGCTTAATTTAACTTAATTACTTGAAAGTGTTGAACAAAATTGCATAAAACATTAAATGCATAAATAAAATATTTAATCTAGCAAAAGTGCTACAAGGTTTATCAGAAAGCTCATCATTATTGCCACACACACTACTGTGCTCAGGTACAATATTGCTCAAATAAAGATTCGTACACTTAATGACTCCTATTGTGGGCATTTGGGAAAATATTCTAACTCTAAGGAAGAAAAAATGCAAGAGCTCTACTATGCTATGACAAAAACTTATGTCCAAAACATGCACCCTAGTGCTATATTTATAGGTCAGTACACATCTCATGACATCAAATATATCACATCAGATATATGACATCAGGTATTCGATATTAGGGCTCCGATATTGGATATTCGATATCAGAGCTAGACAAAATATAGTTCATGATCATGTATAATGTTGTAATACCATGATCTCTTCCAAACTCATGGTTAGATCATTGTGACAATGTTAAAGGAGTTGAAAGTAGAAACTACTGTTATTGCTACATCCTAGGGATCTTATTTAACTACATAAATCTTTGATAATGATTTTAAAGCCTCATTCCTTAGCATGAAAACTAAGGAAATTTCCAACTATTCTCTAATTTTTAATGGTTCTCAAAATTTTACATTTAAAGTCACCTCATGAGGTCTCTATTACAAATTAATGAATTTTGAAAGTATGTTGAGAATGGTATTGAAGTATAGTCTACGTGAGAAAAAAAAGAAGGAATGGGAAACTATTCAAATGTAAGATTCTCTTACTAAAATGATTATGTCTACATCTATTTCTAAACATATTGGTGCTAGGATCATAGTCAAGGATGCCTCCAAAAAATGTTTGGAGGCATTGCAAAAAGAATTCAAAAGAGACGTGGTGAACTAGCAACTCAAGGAGCTTAAACTTAAGTCTAAATTTCATCTAAAAATGCATAAGGATGAGTCTATAAATAATTTTCTTGATATATTTTTTATTATGTTAGGAAATTTAGATGAGTACCAATGTGCTAATTATATGAGATAAAAAGTCCAAAAAGTTCTTCAACTCTTGTATGATAGCTATAGTTATCAAAATTTTATGGTTATGATAGTTCAAACAAAAGATTTATACTATGACATTATTGATGAGTTGGTATGTAACTTGATAGCCTAGAAGAGTTAAAAATCTCTTGTTTCCAAAATGATAATGCTTATGTTGCAAAACATTGCCAGATATGTAGAGATCAAGGTAGGAGAAGTATAGGTAGAGAAAGGAATATCTTCCAAAATGATGTACAATAGGGTTAGAATTTTAAGAACTTTATAGCTAGAGGAAGCTCCAGAAGAAAAATAGGTAGATTAATCTTACAAGGAAGAGTTGAAATACCATGAAGAAAATTCATGTTTCAACTCATGGCCAAAACCATTGTAATTTGACATAAAATTATGGTAGATACAATTGCCTTATTTTCCCATACTTGGAATTGTAACCTTCACCATTGAACCTGTGATAAGATCTTATTGTACAATGTGAAGTTTGTAGTTCATAGGCTACAATCTCATGTACCTTAACTTATTTAGGCTATAAAATTCTTCATAAGTTGTTATTGCCTTACTTTCCAAGTGAGAAAAGTTGTATTAGTCATGTATCTATGCTTAGGAAGGCTAACAATACCTTGGAAATCACCAAATTTAGGTTTTGCATGGTTTTAATGTTGTTCATAGAAGTTTCTAAGTAGGAACCACCTGTAGCCAACATATAAATTGTTGGCATTTTATTTTTATGTTAAGATTGGTGTATAAATGTGAAACCCAATGTATCTTTGATGAGGGTAGTGTATTTTCATGAAGGCCAATGTATATCTATGGAACCTAGTGTACTTATGGTGGACCCAATGTATTTATGATGGCATTCATTCATTTAAACTTACCAAAATTGATAAATACACTAAGGTTGATGGCTTGTAATGTCAAAGATTTGTAGAAATCTATCAATAATCATCACATAAATTTAAAGCAATGTATGAGATCCCAAATGGTCTATGAAACCCAAAGATGACCATACTCAAAGGGCTTTTGGAAAATTTGTATTTGGCTAAGCAAGGAGACTCTTAGGGTAGTGCAATTAATAGAAAGTCCAACAACGATTGTAATAACAACAAAGAAAATCTAGTACCAAGGAAGGAGCAAAGAGCTTTGAGAGTAAAACTTTGGAGCATTTGGATCATGAAGTTGACTACATGACACACTCTACTTGTTTCATTGGTCTTTAAGCTTATTTCATGTAGCCCTTTGTGCATCATAAGCACATAAAATTATACTTATTTAAACTTTTTCTTGTAACACTTCATTATTTCAATAAAATTTATAGTTCATTTATGCATCTTAAGTTTATTTTATGTTTTCTTTGGCAATAATTTTACAATTTTCATTAAATTTATTTACATTTGTTTACATATTCTAAGTCCTAAGATGATTGAAAAGACCATCTAGGATGCTTCAAATCCCTCTTTTGAGGTCCATGGGATTTAAGATTAAATCGTTTCACTAGGAATCCTTGATTTTCCAGCACCAAATGTTTTTGGTGTTATAATTTGTGGTGCTAAAAGGAGGGCCTTTGTCCAATTTCTTTGTCTAATCTTTCTCTACCCTTTCTTATTTATTGATTTTAATTGCTGCTTAATTTTGTTTACCAGAAAAACTTTGGATATTGCCTTAAAATTTTGTCGAAACCAACATAGCCATCCATTCCCCTACAATCTATATATAGCATATTTTCTATAGCTAGTTTGGGTGCTACTGCAAATGTCACAATAATTGTTGGACTTTTCAAAACCAGCATGTTTCTTGAAGGAACCTACATTTTATGTGCATTAAAATTTACCTTTGGGTTTCACAAGGACTAGCATATTTATAGAATCATCACCCACTTATAGCCAATGAAAATTTTCTATTGGGCTTGTCCTACAAGCCCAACTAATTTTTTTACAAAACTAGCCTACTTTTTCCTAGAAAAGCCTAGCATATTTTTTTTTCCAAGAGAGACCTAGTGTAATTTTCAATAGGAAAAATACCTACCTATTTTTTTGGGGAAGTACCAGTATATTTTGTATAAGAAAAATACCCAATGTATTTTTTCTCAAAAGCCTAGTGTACTTTCTATATACCCAATGTATTTATTGCTAGACATACTAGTGTATCTTTTCAATCAATCAAAACTAGCATATTCTTGCAAGTGTAGGTTGGGTGGAGTAAACTTAGTCAAAGAAATGAAAGCTTGAGTTCAATAGTTTTCATAAAAATTTTTCCTAGTAACCTATTTTAGTGTAAGCTATTGTTACTTACAGTTCAAAACCAAAAAATTTGAAGTTAATTAATTTTGAATTTTTACCAATGAAGTGCATAGCACTGCCATTGCCACCTACACTACATATGGAATTGCAATTTTAACCTTTTTTACAAAGCCAAAGCCATTTACACACTGGGAAGTTTTATTTTTTGGAACTATTAATTTAAAATTCAAATAAACATCTAGCTAATGCCTTTCTAAAAATCAAATATGTTCCTTATCAACTTAATAGACATGACTTCTAGTTAGGACATAGTGCACATATATGACCCTAAGGACCTAGCAATTGTTGTGCATAGATAATTGCTTAGGCATAGGGGCCAAAGCCTAGACTTTTCTATAATAAACAAAGAGTGTTATAATTTTATATGCATCAAAATCTAAGCTAGCTTTCTTATCCAAGCATGAGTTTGAGTTAATCCATAGAAATAGAAAGGAGTACATTCCCTCTTCCTATGATAAAATAAAATTGATAGAAATCCATACACACATATTAGTCCAATTAATAGAGATGGATTAACTGAGTGAGAAAATTAAATCGAATAGTTACCACAAGGATCATGATGAGTTTGAAATTGAACCAAAATCCGATGCCTTCATTGGAAGCCTTTTCCAACAATCGACTCCCCTAGCCACTACATGTAGTTCAACCTCTCTTGCATCTTTTGTGGGGCATGATTTCCTTTCCTCTTTACCACATGCTCATCCTAGTGTGTTTGGTTCAATGCCCATCATTGCTACTCACCAAGCATAACCCATGCTTCAATTGACCTTCCTCTTCTCATCCATGCCCTTTGCAACACAGCTTCACTCAGTGTGACCATCACTCATTGTGTTCACCATGACTCATCCCTTCTCTATCTTGGTTTCCATACTCCATTTCCTTCCTTTGTCCCTCAAATATTGGCATAGACCTCATTTTCACTATTTATCCCTCCTACAATCATGATTACACAACCTCTTCCATTCTTACCATTAACCATCATGAGGCCACAAGCCTTCCAACTTCCTTCACAACTATTTGTATAAAGTTCCTAGCCTATTAAAATGCCTCAAGGCTTGGATCAATCCTTCTAGATGATCCAAGATATCATGGAAGAGCTATGTAAGCTTGAAGCCTCCACCATATAAAAGGTTAAAATAATGGGCTTCTACCAAGATTATCTCATTAGTCTAATTATCCTCTAAATCGCTCTTCTGTTAGGAATTCCTATCCCATAGTTCACCAAATAGAATGGTAAGGATGATCCCAATGCACACCTTACTACCTTCCATTCTAATTGCTTCTTGCTATAGGCCTAGCTACACACCATCATGTGAATCTTTCTTATGTGCCTTATGGAAAAAGCTTTGGATTGGTACTATAGGTTTTCTAGAGGATCTATTACCTTATTATAAGACTTGATTTTCCAATTCTTGAATTGTTTCAAGTATAACTTAAGGCCAAATACCTTCCTATCCCAATTAATAGAAATTAAATAGGGCTCTCTTGAACCTATTTATAATTTTATCCAATGATGGAATGCTATACTTAATGAGATTCTTGAGTCTATAGCTAAAAACCACCTTTTGGCCATTTTTAAAGGGGTAGTCAATGACTTCATCAAGTTCAAAGTATATTATTTGGATTGATAGTTCCTTAGCTAGGCTTTCTCACAAACTAAAAACATATAGGATGATGTAAAGGCCAACCATAACCCTGCCTATGTAGCATACAAGAATCAACACACAAGGAAGAACAAGGATAGGGGAAAGTAAAACCATGTAGTTGTAGCCATTGTGGCCTAAGAGAACAAGACTTCACAAGGTTCAAAAAGAAGTTAACCCAAGGCCCTTATAATAATTAAACAATAATCAATATTGGAGGCCTCTACCTCAAACCATACAAGGCCTAACTTTGAGAGGAAAAATTGGTCAAAATACACTAAGTTGCCATTGAAACCATCTAAGCTCCTTGACTAGTTGCTCAAGAGTAGCCAAATCCAATACAAGCAAATTATTAAGCATGGCTATAAGAGGCATGATTAGTTATGTGAAATTTCTAAGGATCCCACTCTAGCAATCAAGGATGATCCAATGATATCATAGTACTTCAAACTTGATTTATTTTCCAATATCAATAATTACTTGGTCATGATACCATTTTTTATTTAGCCTTAAGGGATTACTTGCAAAAGATAATAGATAATGGAGAGCTAGTGCTTGATTCCTCAAACCCAGTTATCCCTAAAAAATAACCTATGTAGATGTATAAAGATCCATTGAATGCAAACAATAGCCTGTACATATTAGCAACATTCAATAACAACAACAACTCAAGACCTTCTAGGGAGTCATTTGTGATTTGAGTACATCCTCACAATGAAAGGGGCCCTTTAATTTCATCTCGTTTGTGGAATCCTTTTGTTGTAAGCATATCATCACTAGAACCTCCCAAAGAACCATTCATCATAAGAGTGTCCCCTCTCACTACCACCAATCGTACAACATAAGTTGATTAATGTCTTCTTGTGGTGGCCAAAAAAATGACTTCTTCACAACACAACAACAAGAAATCACCTACAAAGTATGCAAGAAGTCTACCCTAAAGCCCAAGGTAAAATACAACAAGTAGATGATAGCTTGGAAGAAGGTGAACCCACTAAAGCTCACATCCATTTCAACCATTCCCATGAACTCTAATGCTCAAGATGCTTCAACCAGTTAGCCAAGGAAGTTCAAAAGAATCAACAAGAAAAGGAAAGGTATATAAGAAATAAGCCTTGAAGCATGAAGTTTGAATCCTAGGATGAATGGAGCAAGTTGAGGTTAATATGAATGAGAAATCAACAACCAATGACAAAGACTTCCTGAATGTCATGGAATAGGTGAAACTTTCCTTGAAATAGAAGAACATCTCTCTTAGCCTATATGGCCTGGTAAAGACTTCTTCTATTCATCATGAATCCTTAGTGAAGATGTTGATTTCAATTCCCATTAGCAAAGAAATTTCGACCAATGAAGAGTTCATTCACATAGTGATGGTACCACCTTTATCTAAGGGAAGAGATGAAGTTAACTACACTAGTGTTTCATGATAGTGAAGTTAAGACCAATTCCTAGGATGATAAGATAATGAGGATTAATCTTTGCATAACTCTAAGGATTGGAAAATACAAAGTATACAATATGCATGCTAATGATGGGATAGTGACTAATGTTATATCCTTCACCATTGTTGAACAGTTAGGCCTAGTGAACCACATGCAAAGTACTCCTACCTTTTCTATTAAATCCTCTAACAAATAAAGGGTAGTAGTAGAAGTTTTCATTTCCTTAGAATTCATAGTGGGGGAATAATTCCAAACATCAACTAACTTCTTGGTGGTGAAAGAAACACTAGGATTTAATACCATCCTAGGGAGGCCTTGGATAGCTTAATTACAAGTAGTTTCCTCCCACATCCATGAAGAAATTGACTTGCCTTATGAGGGTGGTTGAAACACCACTAAGAAAATTCATGTTGCAACCTTCACCATTAAACCCAAGGCAGGATTTTATTGTAAATGTGGGACTTGTAGCCCATGAGCTACAATCTTACATTATTGATTTTTTTAGGATGAAAAAATGACTCATAAGTGATTGTATCCTTACTTCCCAAGTGGAGAAAGTGACCTTATGTCTATATTTGAGCTTGGGAAGGTTGAAAATGCCTTGGGAATTGCTAAATTTGGCATTTTCATGGTTTTTTTATTGGGGTTTAGCATCAACTAGGTTGGAACCACCCACACTTAGTGTAGATGCTGTTGGGTTTTCATTTTTACAAAAAAACCCAACGTAGCTGCACACATCTAATGTAGAAGTTGGCTTTTCCATTTTCTTAACAATGGCTAGTGTAGACACCATAGTTCCTAGCAAATTCCAATGATTCCTTCATATCTCTCCAAGGTTAGCATAGTTGAGGTGATGTTAGTGTAGTCACAAAAGTCCATTTACTATTTTTAGTATGCAAATGGGTTTTTATGGCTTTGGTGTATCAAAATTTGCCATAAATGATTAACTATGCTAGGATAATAGCTTGTTATACCTATAATCAATGTCAATCTATCAACAATCATGGTAGAGATTTTCAGCCCAAAATTAGCAACCTAAAACCTATAAAAGCCAAATGTAAATACATTATTGGGGTTCTACAATTTGAACAATCTCAAATGAACATTTGTGTAATGTATAGTATTTTCTTGTAACATTGAGCACTTTTGAGAGCATGTTGATATCTAAATTAGGCACTAGAGTTGCCCAATGTAATACAATTACTTCAAGAGTGGAATACCACCTGTAACTAGAGTTGTAGATTTGAACAAAAATTGGCAAGAAGTTCTTAACGATTGGGGTTGGGAAGTACCTAGATCATGGAGTTCAACTAAAGAACATAACTTGCTAGCTTCAATAGGATTCAAGCTCTATCCAAACAAGCTTCATGTGCATTTAAGCACATAATTTATACTTTTTTGAACTCTAAACTTTGAGCATTTTTGCTATTTTAATAAAGTTTTCTGCTTCATTTGTAATGCATATTTATTTCAAGTTTAATTTTAGTGTTTATTTTCCTTTGAATTTTCAATTCTATTCCTATTTACATTTTCTAAGTCATTGGGTGATTAACTTGATTGTCCAGGGTATCTTCAAGCATGTTTCTCAGAGGCCCTTAGGATCTAAGGTTAGGCTATTTTTCCTAGGATTCTCAGTTCTTGCAGTAACCAAGTTTTCTAGGTGCTATAGTTTTTGAGACTAGAAGGAGGACCTCTACCCGAATTCTCAGCCAAAACTATTTTCCAAAGGCCTTTTTCAAAAAAAAATTTGAAATAATTTTCCAAAAACTTGTCCAACCTTTTTCCAAAGACTAAGTCCTTTACATTTTAAACTAAAAAATCATACAAATTTTTAACTTTAAAAACCAATGTTGGTGTCAAGTACCCCATAACCAACACTCAATGTAGTTGTTGTGGGTGAGTTGGGCTTTTACATCACTTTCATAATAGTTGCTAGACTTTCTAAGGCCAGTGTAGTCAACACTTAAAACAACAATTTTTTCCCACCAAAACTTGTGTTTAGGATATCTTGAAAGCTACTGTAGATCCATACAAAAATCTAAATATATCTATTGTGAAAGTTCTATAACAGTGCCAACATAGACACTACAAGGACTCTAGCGTAGTCCTAGGAAACTTGAAATTTTCATATTAAATTTCTTAAAACCAATGTATATCATAGTGTAATTTTGCCATGTGAAAACCCATCATCCACCCCCTACATCAACATAGTTGGCTGAAAAATACTATGATCTACTACACACTCCCTAGCATAGATCCTACTAGTGAAACTAGTGTAGTTGATGGTACCAACTTTTAAACCATAACACTATTTTCCAAAGTGTAGTATATACCATTTATACTACATTAGTAGTTTCAATTGTTTTCTCCATTTATAGCCAATTACAGCATTGGGTAATCCCACTTCCTAAAATTTTTACTAAAAATAGTAAAAAGGAAAAATAACATCTTTGACAATGCCTTTCAACAAGTCCACAGTTTTGTCCATCAACATGATATACATGGAATCCAATCAGAATGGGATGATGATCTATGATCCAAAAGACCCTATTATTGTTGAGTGTAGATAGTCACCTAAACAAATGGAATGAAGCCTAGACTTCATTGTACTCAATGAAGAACACTCTAACTATATCTGCACTAAGATCCAAACTGGATTACACATTTCACATGTGCAGGCCAGAGTGAAGTGTGTGTATGTGTTGATTTTCTACAATGGGAAAGAGTACATAAACTCTCCCTATGATAAGATACCACTGAATGATGTTCATGCACACATACTCTCTCAATTAATTGAGATGGATGAACAAAGTGAGAAGCTTAATTTGAAAGGCCAACATGAAGAACATGATGATTTTGAGGTAGAGTACAAACCAAATAATTTCATAGGGAGCCTATTCCAACAATCAACCCCTCAAATTACCACAACCACTTTGGTCCTACCTATCTCTTTCATGGGATAGGAATCTTAACCATCATCTCTTGCATATCCTATAATGTTTGGAACTACACTAGTTATAGAAATGCACTAGGTACAACCTTTACCTCAAACATTCTTCCTATTTTCTTCCATGTCTTTTTCCATGTAGCCTTGGTTTGCACAACCCTCATAGGTGGTTCTCATCATAGCTCATTTCTTCTTTATACCAGTGGGCCCTACAAAGGACCACTACAAGCCTTTCAATCAATACCTCAATCATTCGTACAAATACTACAATCCATAGGAATGCCACAAGGATTCAATCAAGCATTCCAGATGATTTAAGACTTGATAGAAGAGTTACGAAAGCTCAAAGCCTCCACAACATAGACTATAAAGATAATGGATTTCTATCAGGATGATCCAACCAATCCTACTATCCCACCAATAACTCTTTCATCAAGTGTACCCATACCTTAATTTACTAAGTACAATACTGAGAGTGACCTTAGTTCCCATATTACAACATTTCATTCGAAGTATCTATTACTGCAAGCTTGGCAACAGATGATAATGTGGATTTTTCCCATATCCCTTACTGGGAAAACCATGGACTAATACCATGCGCTACCAAGAGGATCCATATCTTTACTTAAATACTCAAGTTCATAGTTCATTAAATAGTTCAAGTACAACTTGAAATCCCACATGACTCTTGACTAATTAATGAAGGTCAATTAGGGGCCCCTTGAGCCAGTATAGAAGTTTATACAATGATGAAATGCTCTTCTTAACAAGATTCTAGAATTGATAGCAAAGACCCACCTTCTCACTATATTCAATGTGTTAGTGAATAACTTCATTAAGTCAAAACTATACTATTTAGACCCATAGTCACTTAGCCCAGACTCTTACCAAATAAAGGACATAGAGGATGTGGCCAAGGCTAGCCATGACCTTTTCTACCTAGCATACAAGAACTAGCACACCCAAAAGGTTAAGGAGATGAAGAGACAAAACAACATAATTGTGGTCATAGTGCCCAAAGATAATAAGATGACTACACAAGGGCCTAAGAAAAGTCAACACAAGGCCTTTGCCAAGAACAATCAAACTTCAACATCTGAAACCTATGCATTAACTACTACAAGGCCGAACTTGAAAATGAAAGACTAATCAAAGTATACTAGATTATTGTTGAAACCATTATAGCTCCTTGATCATTTTTTGAATAGTGATAATAAATGACCAAATGATTAAGAAAAACTATATAAAAATGAGTAAAATAATACAACTATAAAATAGAAATAAAATAACTAAAAGTACAAGACAAGCTAAGTTCTTATCAACATGAGGAGCAACCTGTTGCAACAAATCAATCATATCCTCAGCCATACCCCACATTAATTCACTCTTACTAGGACTGTCTACCCATGGATTCATGTGGAATGTGGAGGTTGAGGTAGTAGGTTGAAGCTCAATAGTTTAGACAAGCATAATAATCAACAAAATATTAAGACCAAGCTTAAACATGAAACAACAAAAACTCAATCATATAAAACAAGATGCACACATACCTAGAGCATCATCTGAGATGATGATAGGAGGTTCACCTTACTATTGGAGGTCAAATATATCATCAAACTCATCTAATGGGATAATTATTAATCCCTCATCCTCATGGAATTGTAGGAGCTTCTCCTCTAGGTGTTTTTACTTTGCCTCTATTGTTGTTTCTTGGGTTGCCAACTCTTGTTGCTTACCTACAAGAACAACAAGAGAAAAATGTGATACTACTTAGTATATATTGCCTAAAACAAAACAATAATATAGCCTTATAACATAAAACATAACAATGCAAAGCAACTAAAAAATAAAATAAACTAAAACATACCTGTAATCATGTTGCATGGTTGGTCAAGTCTAAAAATGAATCTCCTCTAGGAGGATTGCTCGATCATTGGTGTTGCTTCCTCAACCATAGGCTATTTCAATTTTACTCTAGTTGCACCTTGAACTTCAGCTCATAATGTATTGGTCCTTTCAACATTCCCATGCTCAACCTAGGGCTTATTTCCCATGATGACAAGGAAAGCACAACACCTTCCAGTAACTTCGTTAGTGGTAATAGATAGTAACTTCCTGATGTCCTCTAGTGGATCTTGAGCTTGCATCATGGGATAAACATGTTTCACCCAAGGCTTGGAGAGTTGGGATGGATCTTGCATTACCCATTATTCATACTTTCTCACCATTAGGAACTTTGAAAAACTCCTTATATATTCCATGAAAAATGTATAGTGCATGAGGCATTTCATCATGAGGCTATTCCAAAGTTTAAGGATGTCCCCACATAGCTTAGAAGCCAAGTGACTAATCTAGTTAGCTTGAGAACCCTCTAGAAGGATCTTCTTCATGGCTCATGCCTATTTAATGCCCATGATCTTTCCCTATGATAAAAACTTGGGGAATTCTTGGTAGTATAATAAGGGATATGTCTCTCTATCCTCTTCAAACTTGAACTAGTTAAGAGACAACCCCTTATGACCATGATGAGTATCCAACCACTCTTTCAACTCCTCTCGGTGGTCCACCTCTTTACTTTCTTTACTAATAATTTTTAGGCCCTTATTAGGAACACCAAAGAGATCACTAAAGGTGGATTCATTAATGGATAAGGTGATAGGCACACCATAAACCTAGGTGATTAACTTCACTCCTTTATGAAAGGAGTCAATGATGTCCACCATCTCAGTGGTAGGGATTTTTGGGCTAGGGGCCATGAAGAGATTAAGCAAGCCTACATCAATGGTATTTACTTGGATGTGTCTAAGTATCCTACTATCCAACCACTATTTCATTGAATCCACCTCATAGTACATGAGGATAAGAGTTTCCTTAGAGAATCCTGAAATAACCAACGTGATAGTGGTGGAGGTGGTAGCCCCTACAATACAACAAGAGGCTAATCAGTGTAGGCATAAGCACATCGTGTAAAAAAAGATACAACACATATAACTAATTAAAATTAAATTTATAACTAGTCAAGGCCAATAAAATCTTTTAGAAACTTAAAGCTTAAAAGATCTATAAACATGCATCCATTAAAATGTTAACATAAAAATAAAAAAAATAAAATTCTTACCTTTCTTGTTAGAAGAAGGTAGTGTGGGGGTCTCAATGGGTATGCAAGCATGATGTAATTTATCCCAAAAACCATGTACCATTCCATTAGCTACGCACATCTTGTAGGCATTGGAATAATGCATGGAATGCTTGACTAAGTTACCTTTGAGTTGCTCCACCATTGTAAGCCTTACTATGGAACTTTTGGCAAAGGCCCCCTACACTGTTTGAGCCAAGGGTAGGAGTTGGTTAGTTTTTGATGAACTATTTTTATCCATCCTGTACTTGAAAAATACTAATTTAAGCAAAGAAAACCATTAAAGCTAAGTAGCCTAATAAAACTAATTGTAAAAAAAAAGTAAGAAAAAAATGAAAACTTAAAGCCATGCTTACCCTTCTATAGCATAGTTAGTATTGAGAGGATTCTAAAATAGTGTGTTGGCACAGTGACCAACTAGCAACATGTTGTTGGCATTATAAAAGTTGAACTTTGGCATGTCCCAAATCTTAGATAGCTTAGTAATTCTTCTTGTATTAGTGCCATTAAGCACATTACCCATGTTGGCGACCATTTGGGACGTGACCGCCAATGAGTGTCCTCAAACAAGATTTAGGTGCCTGCTGGTCTCTGGCAACACCAAGGCCCAGATACCTCCAAATAAACTCAGTAGTTAATGTGAGTATGTGTGTGTGATGTTGTGGCGTGTGGTTGTGAAAAATGAAATTATTGTGTTATGTGTGAACTATAGATGACTTATCTTAAAGAGATTCAACCAAATTTTCCAAGTAATGTGAGTTGTTGAGAGTTCCTATTTTGTTCAATTGCCTAGTCTATGCAGTCCTTATAATACCTACTTGTAACAAATAAAATTTTGTAAAAACATTTGAGCAAAACTCTATGAATCTACTTCTAATTTTCCCTAGAGAAAGAGATAGTTCCACAAGAAAACTAGAAATAGAGCAAGATTCGATGAAAATGGACAAGAAAAAAGCAGATTTGTGTAGACCTCAAATATTTAAACAAGGTAAAATGACACAAGTGAACTCTTTGCAATAAAGCTATCTCAAATTCAATATCTACGAATTGTTCAAACTTCCAAGGCTCAAATAAACAATTTCTTCAAGACAATCCTATTATGCTACCAAAAATTGCTACATAAACTATCACGTACAAGACTTCATTTTGGCTAGATAATGGACGTCAACAATTGCATTCAACAGAACCTTCAAAAGACTTGACAATTTCTGATTGAAATACCACGGGGATTTACTTTAAAGATAAAAAGAAGCTATTCTGGTCCCATCAAAATACCAAAGATTTTCTGAACCCTCTTGACTATTGAATCGTTCAATGACATGACTACAAATAGAGGCTCTCTTACAAAAATCCCAATAGCGGTTCTTATACATTGCACAATAACAAAATTTACTACTAAAATGCTCTTAAGGCTTTTAAACACATGCGCTTCTATGGCAAAATTTTAACAGAAATTTTCTATCGGGCAACAAGAACAATAAGAGCAATCTAAAAATCCCAAAATTACTTGCCAAGGATGATACTATCTAAACCACTAGCTAAACAATTTAAACAAAAGAAAAATAAAACATAACTCACAGGACCATGACAAAGAGGCTGAAATCTTTTATTTAGTAAGCCATCAAGCAATCCTTCACAATTTCTTCTTACAAGCTCTTCCTGGAATCCAAAGTGTGTCTCCAAGTGAGAGCCCAAGTGCTAGCTAGTAGCCTTCCAAAGTGTAGTATCAAGTCTTCTCCCAAAAGTAGGATGTCTTAAGTGTCTTCTTTCTTTCTTTTTCCCTCTCCCTTCTTCCTTTTATAGGGTTCAAAGGTGGTTACATACTTAAAAATATCTTACCTAACTTCTCTCCCAAGTAACTTGGGCAACCAATTAGGAGATTACTTGCCCAACAAGTTAGGTAAGTTACAAAATATCTTGGGTGGTTGTAACCATCATATAGATAAAAAAATCTACAGCTGACAAGTGTCTAGTTCATGTATGATATTGGCTAAATATCCCATGAATTTTTGTCTTTGAATATATTTTTATATAGAGGTATCCAATATTTACATCCAATTTTCATCTCCCTTAAGTTGAGGCTTTAGAAATGTTTCATTTTTACACAAGAAACTCCTATGTCTTAGTGACGAAACTAGATCGTCACAAATGAATAAAATTGAATATAAAATTGATTCAGGGGATGGCCGATGAAAGAAAATATACTTTTCAAAAGTGAAGGCCTTAAATAATTTTCCAAAGTTAACTGAGATATCATGGATAGATAAACTAGCTGCTCGATAGCTTTTCCTGCACGCATCTCATCTCCGTAGCTTATGCTCCGCTGAACTTGTCTCGCCTAGTGAACCTCCCAAAAATACGATGGTAGTTGGAACCACTTCTATGCACGGTTGAGCAGCAATTGCCATCTCTTCCAAGTCGGTAGTGAAATGGCTTGGAATTGCAAAACCTCGGTGATGATGACCTGCTTCTATACATGGGCCACGTTCGAGTATGGTGCATTAAGTGCCAATGGTGTGGGTGCGTCTGTGGTCACCACCTGTCTCCAGCAAAGAAAGCAGACACCTTCCTTATCTTTGAGAACGCTTAGTATTTTCTGTCGATAATCACCCATAACCGCAGGTAGAGGTGCAGGCACGGTAGAGAAGAAAAGAAAAATCTACACCTCTGGCTTGGTTTCTTGCACTGCTGATCCACACAGCATGGCTACCAATGTGGCACCTAGGGCACTGAAACACCAGCAATATAGCAAGTGCGGCAACGTTTGTGGCATCCATGATGTTGCTGCCACGTACGGTTGAAGAAATGATGCCCTATTTGTTATCGAGTGTTGCATCCACTGCCTATGTTTCAGTCCTGTTTTATTTATTTTGTTGTAACCTGTTACTTCAAAAACTATTAAACTGCTTATTGTTACATGCTCTGGCTACGAAATTAGGCTTACTATGAAAATAGAAAAATGGAACCTTGCGTGGCAAGAATTTGATGAAATTCCAAAGAGGAATATGAGGTTATCCTTGGCGATTCTTAACATTTTTATCGGCAAGCATAGCTTTCATAATTTCATTGTTTTGGTTGCCGTTTTGGTGAGAATCACAACGTCGCTTTGAGAGTAAGTGTACCATCTTTCTAGCTTCCAGGAAACATTTTTCCTATGCCTCAACTATGCCACATTATATCACAAGATGCGCCTCTGTTTGTAAAATTATTTGGCATGGTATACTGCTTCTTCTTGCTACAGGATCAAATATTGGTATCTCTGTTTATTGATTTCAATTTGAATCTATCCTGGCCTGTGTGAAAAGCAAGAGCAACCCCATTATCTGTTAATGTTTATTCATGAATATTCTTGTGTAACCAATTTCCACGTCCACCACTGCTGCTAAACCATCTTTGAATCCATAACTGGTTGAATTAAATCCTTTCCCAATAAGCATCGCGTAATATGCTGAAATATTACACTCTTTGGCCAATGTATAAGGTTAAAAATAAAATATGTATTTCATCACCATATAACTCATATGAATCTTTATACATATTTTATTTTATTTTTATTCTCTTTTCCTTCTATTAAAATAGACTGAAACTCCTGCTCCATGAAATGGCTTAAAATGTGCCAACATCTCTGCCCCCAAAAAAGCTTAAAGGAACTTGTGCAACCTCCTTTCAAAACTAAAACATCTTGAAATTTTCATTGAATTTTTATAGCTGAATAGAAATATTTTTTGAGGAAAATTCCCATTTAACATAAGGTGTGATGGGACAAAAACCTCATTCCTAGGAGAAAATCAAACTGTACATTATCAAGTCCTTTATGGACTGTTCTTAGGATGGAAACTGAATTGTGAGGGTTACCCTAGTGGGAATCCTCATCTCTCTAACCATTTCATAGGAAATCTCTGATGTGATGAAGGCGGTCCTATTGCTCTCTGGCTTGGTAGAGCTCTCACCTTGATTTACTGGAGCTTTCTCTTCAGCACCTTTCTCATTTTTTTTTTGAATGAGCTCTTCTGTTCTTCTCCATTAGGTCCTTCATTTTTCTTATGGGAGACAAAAGCTTCTCCCCATCCCCATGATGACTCTTCATAGGTTGGTTGCTCTTCTCTTTCTTCTTCTTCTTTGGAGAAATCTTGGTATAGCCCCAAACATTGGACTCTATATCCAAACCTCTAGTGAGAAAAGAAAATTCGTCGGATAACCAAGGCATAAAAGGACACTCTTTTGGAGCTCCAAAAGATCTAGCCTTTAGATAAGCCTTCAATACATGCTTAGGGCAACATCCCATCACATATGGAATAAAAGGCTTTTTCATTGCTTTCTCAAACTCCATTAGCTCTCTCTAACTTTCACTACTCAACTAGAATTGAAAGATGATGAAATCTTAGGCAACCTAACCCTCCTTTTATAGGTACTCAAAATTTAAATTTCCCCCCTAAGAGTCTTCAACCAAGCTTCCTTATTTTTAGTCATTTTAACCATTTGTCACAATCCTCACTAAGTGGTGGATGAGTCACCTTCCCCACTTGTCACAATTGTAGAATTCCACTTGTTTTACTTGTAGGCTTACACTTGCTTCACTTGAAGGAAAATTATTTTCTAATCTAAATAAAGTATAATTAAACATATTAATTGATACTATATTCCTATTAATATTTACCTAATAGTATATACATATATTATTTTATGTAATGACATCTTCAAGTTGTATGAAATTGTCCTAAATAATGTTTTATATGCAAAACATTATATGGAAATTGCAATTCCATGCCATCCAAAGTTGATAATTTGTAAGTATCCTCTGACAATTGCTTTATAATTTGAAAGGGACCAATCCATGTC
>MNCI01016594.1:656778-733531 GCA_015680685.1 Gnetum montanum
TTATAATACCTACTTGTAACAAATAAAATTTTGTAAAAACATTTGAGCTCAACTCTATGAAACTACTTCTAATTTTTCCTAGAGAAAGAGATAGTTCCACAAGAAAACTAGAAATAGAGCAAGATTCGATAGAAATAGACAAAAAAAGAAGATTTGTGTAGACCTCAAATATTTAAACAAGGTAAAATAACACGAGTAAACACTTTGCAATAAAGCTATCCCAAATTCAATATCTATGAATTGTTCAAACTTTCAAGGGTCAAATAAACAATTTCTTCAAGACAATCCTATTATGCTACCAAAAATTACTGCGTAAACTATCACGTACGAGACTCCATTTTGGCTAGATAATGGATGTCAACAATTGCATTCAACAGAACCTTCAAAAGACTTGACAATTTCTGATTGAAATACCATGGAGATTCACTTTAAAGATAAAAAGAAGCTATTCTGGTCCCATCAAAATACCAAAGATTTTCTGAACCCTCTTGACTATTGAATCGTTCAACGGCATGACTACAAGCAGAGGCTCTCTTACAACAATCTCAATAGCAGTTCTTATACGTTGCACAATAATAAAATTTACTACTAAAATGCTCTTAAGGCTTTTAAACACATGCGCTTCTATGGCAAAATTTTAACAGAAATTTTCTATCGGGCAACAAGAACAATAAGAGCAATCTAAAAATCCCAAAATTACTTGCCAAGGATGATACTATCTAAACCACTAGCTAAAAAATTTAAACAAAAGAAAAATAAAACATAACTCACAGGACCATGACAAAGAGGCTGAAATATTTTATTTATCAAGCCATCAAGCAATCGTTCACAATTTTTTCTTACAAGCTCTTCTCGGAATCCAAAGTGTATCTCCAAGTGAGAGCCCAAGTGCTAGCTAGTAGCCTTCCAAAGTGTAGTATCAAGTCTTCTCCAAAAAGTAGGATGTCTTAAGTGTCTTCTTTCTTTCTTTTTCCCTCTCCCTTATTCCTTTTATAGGGTTCAAAGGTGGTTACATACTTAAAAATATCTTACCTAACTTCTCTCCCAAGTAGCTTGGCCAACCAATTAGGAGATTACTTGTCCAACAAGTTAGGTAAGTTACAAAATATCTTGTGTGGTTGTAACCATCATATAGATAAAAAATATACAGCTGACAAGTGTCTAGTTCATATATGATATTGGCTAAATATCCCATGAATTTTTGTCTTTGAATATATTTTTATATAGAGGTATCCAATATTTACATCCAATTTTCATCTCCCTTAAGTTGAGGCTTTAGAAATGTTTCATTTTTACACAAGAAACTCCTATGTCTTAGTGAGGAAACTAGATCATCACAAATGAATAAAATTGAATATAAAATTGATTCAGGGGATGGCCAATGAAAGAAAATATACTTTTCAAAAGTGAAGGCCTTAAATAATTTTCCAAAGTTAACCAAGATATCGTGGATAGTTAAACTAGCTGCTTGATAGCTTTTCCTGCGCGCAGCTCATCTCTGCAGGTTATGCTCTGCCGAACTTGTCTCGCCCAGCAAACCTCCCGAAAATACGATGGTAGTTGGAACCACTTCTACACACGGTTCAGCAGCAGTTGCCATCTCTTCCAAGTTGGTAGTGAAATGGCTTGGAATTGCAAATCCTTAGTGATGATGATCTGCTTCTATACGTGGGCTGCGTTTGAATATGGTGCATCAAGCACCAATGGTGTGGGTGCATTTGCGGTCACCACCTGTATCCAGCAAAGAAAGTAGACACCTTCCTTATCCTTGAGAATGCTTAGTATTTTCTTCCGATAATCACCCATAATCGCAAGCATAGGTGCAGGCACGGTAGAGAAGAAAAGAAAAATTTGGACCTCTAGCTTGGTTTCCTACACTGCTAATCTGCACAGCATGGCTACCAATGTGGTACTTAGGGCACTAAAACACCAGCAATGCAGCAAGCGCAGCAACATTCATGGCGTCCATGATGTTGCCGCCATGTACGGTTGAAGAAATGATGCCCTATCTGTTACCGAGTGTTGCGTCCACTGCCTACGTTTCAGTCCTATTTCATTTATTTTGCTGCAACCTGTTACTTCAAAAACTATTAAACTGCTTATTGTTACATGATCTGGCCGTGAAATTAGGCTTACTATGAAAACTATAAAAATGGAACCTTGCGCTGCAAGCATTTGACAAAATTCCAAAGAGGAATATGAGGTTATCCCTGGGGGTTCTTAACATTTTTATCAGCAAGCATAGCTTTCATAATTTCATTGTTTTGGTTGCCGTATTGGTGAGAATCACAACGTCACTTTGAGAGTAAGTGTACCATCTTTCCAGCTTCTAGGAAACGTTTTTCCTATGCCTCAACTATGCCACATTATATCACAAGATGCGCCTCTGTTTCTAAAATTATTTGGCACGGTATATTGCTTCTTCTTACTACAGGATCAAATATCGGTATCTCTGTTTATTGATTTCAATTTGAATCTGTCCTAGCCTACGTGAAAAGCAGGAGCGACCCCATTCTCTGTTAATGTTTATTCGTGAATATGCTTGTGTAACCAATTTCCACGTCCACCACCGCTACTGAACCATCTTTGAATCCATAACTGGTTGAATTAAACCCTTTCCCAATAAGCATCGCGTAATATGCCGAAATATTACACTCTTTGGCCAATGTATAAGGTTAAAAATAAAATATGTATTTCATCACTGTATAACTCATATGAATCTCTATACATATTTTATTTTATTTTTATTCTCTTTTCCTTCTATTAAAATAGACTGAAACTCCTACTCCATGAAATGGCTTAAAATGTGCCAACAACCCTTTGCATGTGTTTTAGGATCATCTTCAAAGAAACATGATGATCAAGCTAGAGGACCTAGGTAGCACAGTTTCAAAAATGATGAAAACTACATGAGATGACCATACTATCACACTAAAATTTGTAGCACAAAGGCTAGGAATTCTTTTACCCCTAGCATAAACTACAAGGAGCCATGCTCCAATACCATGCGGGAAGGTGGAACGTTGGGCTCTAGGGTATGAATATAGGAAAGCAATCCCACTAGTGTAATAACCATTAAGATGGATTTGAGAAATCCCTTACACACAACAACAACAACAACCATCAAGATCATAAATAACCATAACCAAATATGAGTAAATGCTAAATAACCAAAATAACTACAACTTCAAATGAAAGTCTTCATTTAAATCCATAACAACCAAATCCATAGTTTCAAAACTTAGAACCATAACCAAAACTCAAAATAGATTTCATGAAAAACCAAATATAACCAAGTAACCTACTAACAACTGATGGTAGTTTTCATGATAAGATCTAGATAAAAGATTGTGGGAATTTTTTATGTAGAAACATTAAAAACATGAAAACTAGCTTGTACCTACTACAATAGTCCCAAAACACCAATTTGGATTTCACAAAATCTTACTAGAAATCCTATTTAATGATGAAATTAGTCATAGTAAAAATTTTAGGAGAGCTAGTTAAATTTTTTTAGAAAAGTTCAAATGACTGTTAAGAACTAAAATACATGTAATCAAATTTGTGAACCTTTGAACATAACTATAAAACTACAAAAAGAAATACCAATGCTATGTATATAGATAGGAAGGTTTGGAGTTTTTCACAACCAAAACTACAATTGCACAAGGTTGTCTACACTATGATGAAAATGTTAGATTAGGACTAAATTTTTTTTCTAATTATGGGGCTATGTTAGCACAAAATTTATAAAAATTGGACATCTACACTAAAGTTCCAAGCTTGGGAAAAATTTTAAAACACAACATAAAACCATAAAAAAATTCAACAAAAATCACAGAGAAAAATGGTTATGGTAATCCATTGATTAAAAAATATCAAAAAATTCTTAACTTATTCAAAACCACTTCCAAACCCTCTCTAACACCTTAGAGCATTCCTAGGAATCTAGGAAGTTGTCTAAAAAATCTTTCAAAGTGCCAATGTTGCCCATCTTCATAGGTGTAAAACCATGAAAAGCAAATATCTCACTTTACACGAATCAATGAAAAAATTCATCAAAAATTAACCAACATCCAAATTCAGGGATTCCATAGGTGTTGGAATTTTTAAATGATAAACTAAAAATATAAAAACAAGAAAATAGAAAAATTCCTAGTCATTTTTGTAGAAAAAATGCAAAAGTTGCATGAACAAAACCGTGAAAGACAAAATCCCACTTTGTACGAGTTCACAAAGAAATTAGCCAAAAATTTAGCACATCAGAATTTAGGGATTCCATAGCTACTAGAATTGCTAAACAAAAAACTAAAAATCCAAAACCTAGAAACTATAAAATTCTTAACCATTTTGACATTAAAAAAAATTCCAAAATCACATGAAAAACAACCAAAAACTAAAAACCCACTACACGTTGGCTTATGGAACAATTCATAGAAAATCAACCATAGGTTAGAATTTGGTGGTTCAAAAACTAGTTTGACCATTAAACATAGTAATACAGCCCCATGAACATAAAAATTCAAAAATCCTAATCATTTGCATACAAAAAAATATAGAATTCGTGTTGCTTTTTTGCCCAAAACTAGAGAAAAAATGCATATGAAAGATTGAAATTTTTTTCTTAATTCAATCTACAATAATTCCACAACTAAAGCAACACAAAAAACCAATAATAATAGCATAGATCTAAAGCAGGAAGTTTGCAAAATAATTTTATTACACACAAACCCACACAACCAACCATGCCTAGGATTCCAATGCAATTTTACATGAAATGGTTAGGATTTTCATACATGGGAGTCATGGTAATAGAGCCTTTACCAATCAATGGTTGTGGGAGATGAGAGAGGTCTTGTGCATTAGTTTCAGCCTCTTCCAAGGATGGATTCTTGCTAGTTTCAGCCCTCCTCTTTGACATCTTGGACAAGTATCACCAAAATTAGCAAGATCTTCATACTTATAAAGCCTCTTGCAGCAATTGTACCTACTCATTAGGGTATAAAGATTGAACTACATTAGGAATAAGTGTGGTGACTATAAAAATAGGATTAGAAGTCTATTTCTATGCACTGAAGCTTGGGGGTGATGAAAGAAGTATGATTTGTGTAAAATTGTAGTTTGGAAAATACTCCAAAACTTATGTGCCTACCTTCAAAACCTTGGTTTTTTCAAAATGTTCATCCAAATTCCATTGAACTCAATGTTCACAATTGGAAATTGGGACTACACTAGGTGAGTGAAAAATTGATTCATATAAAAATTCAATCCAAAGGTGGGGTCCACTAGGCACCTCACCAACAAGCCAATGGAAATGCAAAAACACTTGGATTTTTAGCTTCTCCTTGGTGACTACAATGGGGTTTAAACATCCAAAAATATTGAAATGGATTCCAAATCCTAGATATTTTTGAAATCCATACATTTCATGAAACCTTATGCCCAAAATGGAAAAGTATCTATTGACACCAAGGAAGGCCAAAACTCATAACAAAACCTACTATTTGGGGTAACTAGATTGACCAATGGCCTGACTATGTTGGCCAATGTAGATCCAAGTGGGATCGTATCTCCTACCACTTACTAAACTTCCAATCAACCAAAGAAAAATCACACCATGTGCTGAACCCTAGCCACAACATCTAGTGGCTTCAAAAATTAACAAGATTAGTTAAGAGATGTCAAAATCATCTTTCTTGTATCAACTACATTGGAGCCTATCTCAACTACACTAGATAGCATTTTCCTAGAGTATTTGACAATAAGTTGACCATTTAATACCTAAATAACCTCAAAGTGACATTCCTTAATCTTTACATTGACATAAAACCTTCGATTGCCTTAAAATAGCAAATAACTAGTCCAAAATAAGAAAAAATCTACTCCAAACCTATGACTATGCTTAGGATGAGCTCATCTATGCTAGCCAACATAGTCTTAGCATAGATGGATGGGGGAGGAATATCAAAAGCCAAAATTATTAGTTGAAATGACATACCTTCAATACCACATCTTCTGAGAACTCCTAGTAAGTTTGAAATGGAAAATCATCAAGTAAAAACTAGATGAAACCTACTCTAATTTTGGTACTACATTAGGAATGACTTTGACTACCCTAGATAGCATAGTCCTAGCATAGTTGGATTAGAATAAACTACTAAAACCACATAATAACATCCAAACTACCATATCTTTCATTCACATCTTTCTAGGACTTTCAACAATCTCAAAATGCCAAGTAGTAAAAGCAAACTCATCCAAAAAACACATGAAAATTATGAATACATTATAGAATCCTAGGACTATTATGGCCAATGTATTCTTAGTGTAATCCACCTATGGAAATTCCAAAATAGGTTTTGAACATGTCAAATTGACTTCTTGGTACATCATCTCAACTCTAGAACCTTTCTAGAGACTTCAAGAGCCACTAAACCCTGCAAACTGGATCAAATATGGTTAAAACTCACCATACACACCACATCTATGCTAGGATAACACTAGCTAATGTAGTCCATTTTTTTATGATCATTTGACTCTCAAATATCCATCAATACTAACCATCCTAAGGTAAAACCATAGCCATGAATGCTAGTGCTCCAAGAACTCAAAAACCTAGTCGATTGATCATGAAATTTCATCATAATTTAAGTTTTATCTTCTAGGATGCTAGAGTAGGAATGGAATATGTTGGCTAGGATAGTCCCAATGTATTCATAGTTCTAGATTAATTTGACTAGTGGTTTGACACTCCAAGGAGCCTTGAACTTGACTTGGAAGCCTAGAATCTCATTTGGCCTTACCCATTTGCAATTCCACCTTGTTTTGACCTTAGAAATGTTAGATTTACCTCATCTACATTAAGGACAGGCTCAACTATGTTGGCCAACATAGTCCAAATGGAAAATCATCATTTTAATCATCAAATAGTGTCCAGAATGAATCATCTTAAGTGAAAACCCTTAGTAGGAACACTAGTAATGCTAGCAATCCAAAAGCCTAGTTGATTGATCATGAAAATGTACCTATAGCCAAGACTTGTGTATGACTATGTTGGAGTAACCCAAGACTATGCTAGCTAGTGTAGTCCTTTATCTAAATTAGTTATGATAATACTACAATAATGAAAACTAATCATTTTGATCCAAAAGCCTAGCAGTAAACACTAGTAAATCAAGAATCTGAAAACATAGTTGATCTACTACAAAACTCCATCAAAAGATAGGATTCACATGGTACTATGCTAAGGCAACCCTATACTACATTGGCTAGCGTAGTCCTAGCATAGGCATGATCCTATGATGGTTTGACTTATACCACACAACTCAAAATGACATAAACTTTTATTTGAGAAGTATAAAAACCTTGAAATCTTGAAGATAGACAAAGTTTGACCTTGTTTGAACATGGAAAAATAAAAAACTTACCCTGACTACATTAAGATAAGCCAAGACTATGTTGGCCAACATAGTCTTAATGTAGTCATGGTGTTGGACATGTTTGACCAGTGCCACAACACTCAAAATGATCCAAACATTTGCTTGAAATCCTAGAACCTCACTTAACCCTACCTAGCTATAGTTCCACCTTGTTTTAATCATGAAAACATTAGATTTAATTGATCTATGTTGAGGACATATTGGACTATGTTGGCCAGAGTAGTCTAGTAAAAAATAATGTCAAAATTCACTTTTAGTAGCCTATTTTACCTTCCAAATGTCCAAGTCAACCCTTCCAAAAACCTGTGCTACCCTAGGATGTTGACAAAGCACTAGTTTCAAACCTAAAATCCCATAAATCCATTTCTATCATGCATTTACACTAGACAACATAGTCACTAGTTTTGGCATTGTTTGTAGCTTCTAAAGGGTGAAAACAAAGCAAAAATGCACAAATATTCAACCCCAGTCCATTGTGCAAGCCATACAAATTGTTAAGAACTCAAAATTGGTCACAATGAACCTAGGAAAAAACCTATTAATGTTGACTATATTGAGACCTATTTTGACTATGCTGGCCAATGTAGTCCACAGGTGAGCTTAGGGTAGTCACAATAAAGGATGTTATTTTAGCCTTTAAATAGCTTTCAAACAACCTCATCTTATATCCAAACTCACCTGTCAGTCCTCTAAACGTCTACTATGACCTACTAGGGCCTAAAAATTATAAAATCTAATCCCATATTGACCAGTATTGACCATGTTTGATCTTATGTTTTCTACCTTAATTGTTTTAGCCTTGTTTTACTACTTTTTGGCTTGATTTGACCTTGTTATGCATTGTTAACATTTAATCTTTGTACCTATGATGTCATTTGGCTTTGTTTTTTGGTCATTGGAGCATCACTTGGTTAGATTCCATCAAGTGTTGCCATCATTTGGAATTTATTTGAGCTTATTTAGTCTTTGTTTCATCTTATTTACCTTAATCTACCTCTAGTAACCTTCAAGTGACCTTTTTTAAAACTTGCTTGGTTCTTAGTTTGCTGTATTTTTCCTATTGATAGAGTATTTTGCTCATATTGGCATTGTTTACTCATTTTATTACACAAGTATTGCTTAATGTCCTTATGGTTGATATGAAGGATTAGAGTATGGACACCTCAAAGAAAATTAGATTACTATTAAAACTAAGTGGGCCTCATGGTGATGTTGAATGATTTGTTAGCCTCAATTGCCTAGATCTTGAGCATGAGAGTCTAATCAACCACATAGCCTTCATAGAGAAAGCTATAAAGTGGCTTGAAAGCCTAGTTAAAACCCTTGACCTTGGGGTTTGCAATATCACTAAGGACTCTGTAGTTGAGATTCCTATCACAACACATAGTGGTGAGGAGAATATAATAAAATTAAGTTTCTCACTAGAACATCACTAGGCTCAAGACATCACCAAGGTCCTCTAGGACAACATTCAGGCCTTTTCTTGGTCATATGAAGATATGCTAGGTCTTGACCCATGCCAAGTGCAACATAATGTCATACTTGATTCTAGTATTAGACTAGTTAAGCGAAACGTTTGTAAGATGATGCTAGATCTAGCCCTAGTAGTTTGCGATGAAATCATAAGGTTATACCAAGATGGTTTAATTAGAGTTGTCGATTACATAAAATAGGTATTCAACATAGCGGTAGTCCCTAAGAAAAATACAAGTATATGTATTTCTATTGATTTCCAAGACCTAAATAAGGTGAGTATCAAATATGATTTTTCTTTACCTAGTATTAATCAACTTATTGATTCTATGATTGGGCATGTCTTATTATCCTTCGTTAATTGGTTCTCGAGGTACAACAACTTAGTACAATCTTCATGATCTCTTGGGGTACCTTTTGTTACATCATGATATCCTTTGGCCTAAAGAATACAATAGAAACCTACCAAAGAGCAATGATGTACATCTTTAGTGATTATAAGGTAGGACTGCTCAATGACTAGGTAGATGATATAGCTATAATTCTAAAGTGGTCAACGATCATGCACATGACGTTAACCTTTTTTTCAAATGATGTCTCAACTATGAGCTTAGAATTAACCACAAGAAGTATGTATTTGACATCAAAACTAGTAAGATTCTTGGTTTTGCAGAAATCAAAGTAGGAATACATGTTGATCTTAAGAAGGTTAAGGTCATATCCAACTTGGTAGTGCCAACTAACCTTAAGGAACTTTAGGGACTACAAGATAGATTATAATTTATTTGTAAGTTTCTCGCTAGGCTTATTGATAAGTTACAACAAATGCAATACTTTATTAAGAAAGGAGTTTACTATGAGTGGATGGCTCAATGCCAAGAAGCCTTTGAAAATCTTAAGTAAGAGTTGGCACAACTCCCTAAAGTTTAATTGTTGTGAAAAGATAAATCTTTTTACATCTACCTTGCTATCTTCAACATGTCTATTGCTTCTCTACTCTATTAGAAGTGCGATGATGAAGCAGAGTTACCTATATACCACTTAAGCCATGTATTGATTACCTATGATACTCGATATATTGAAGTGGAGAAGTATTGTCTAGCCCTATTTTTCTCATTGAAGAAGTGGTAACACTACTTCTTTAGGAGCTAGGTCAATGTCATATGTAAAGACAATGTACTTAGAGCCATCATGACTAATATCTAAGAAAGTAGCTATGTATCCTATTGGAAAGCCATAACATTCAAATTTAACCTACTTTATATCTCTCAAGACTCAATTAAAGGTCAAGTTATAGCCACACAACTTACTATTTCACTAGTAGAGGATCATGTAGCGATTAACCCTAAATTCTTGAATGAACATGTCAACATTGTTAGTGAAGTATCCAAGGGCTACGAGGAAATTATGCATTTTTATGAAGCTTCAGCCACCTCTGGGGCTTGTTCTATTGACATAATAACATTCACATTTAGCAAAATGCAACTCTTCACTTATCATTTCAAATTTCATGTACCGACAACATAGTAAGGTATGAAGGATTGATCATGGAGATGATGGTAGCTCATGACCTAGGAATCAAGCACCTAACGATCAAAGGTGATTCACAACTTGTGGTTAACTAAGTAGCCAAGGTTAAGGCATGAAAAGAAAAATATTTTCAACCTTACTATGACCTAGAAAAGAAACTGATACAACAATTTATAAACATTAGTATCCAAGATGTACCCCAAATTGAGAACAAGCAAGTTGATGCCATTGTGACTTTAGCCCTCAATAGGACACTAGATGTATTTAGCAAATTACCTTCCTTAACTATGAACTATGCTATTCCCATAATGTAGAACAATGAGGATAACTTTGTAGCCTCTCTCAGTACCACCCTCCAACGGAATGGTATGATGATATCAAATTTTACCTCATGCATGATGAATCTACACAAGGCTTGACTTCTTTCTAGAAGGATGTTATACACAAAAGATCAAAATAGTATGTCATTTTAGATTATAACACATTATGTTGATGGTTATATGATGGCATATTATTAATATGCTTGGGTAAAATCAAAGCTTGCATAGTCCTTGAGCAAGTCCATGAGGGTGTGTGTGGAGGACATATAGGACCTAGAGCCATGGATGCTAAGATTAGATGACTGGGATATTATTGGCCTTATATGGAAAATTATTTCTTGTAGATGATCAAGACCTATGATACTCGTCAATGACATAGTAACCTAATAAATGTACCACCTACTAAGTTACACACTACTCAGATAAGTTGGAAATTTCAACGATGGGGGTTCGATATCATTGGACATATAATGGCTAAGTCATCCTTAGGACATAGTTTTATCATCACTACTATTAAATACTTCACAAAGTGGGTTGAATCTATTCTCATAAGGAAGATAACATCTCAACAAGTCTATAGATTTATACTGAACAATATAGTAGTTTGTTTTGGCATACCTATGACCATAGCCATGGATAATGAGCCACTATTTAGTAGCCAAGAAACTAAAGCCTGTTGTTAAGATCTAGGCATTAAACATTCCTTTTCATCACCATACTACACCTAAGCCAATGAACAAGTTGAAGCTAGCAACAAGGACATCATAAACTAGTTGAAAATGATGCTAAACAACAACATACACAAGTGGAATGAGTGGCTTGTCCATGCACTTTAGGCCTATTGAACAACCTATCAAACTACACTAGTGTAACTCCATATAGCCTAGTCTATGGATCTAAATTTTTTTTGCCTATTGAGTTGTAGGTCCCATTTCTTAGAGTGGTTCTATCATACCTCATCAATGATGAATAAAAAATAGAGCTATGTACCATGGACCTGGACTCGGTGGAGTAGAAATGAGTATGAACACTTGCTTACATTGAGTGATTCTAGGAGAGGTAGAAACAATAGCATCATCATGACATAAACAAATGAAATATCAAGAAGGAAGATGTGGTCCTCAAAGCTATTAGTGCATGTGGATAAATTCTCAGCTAACTAGGAAGGATCTTTCTTGATCACCAAGGCCTATGGCAATGAAGCCTTTAGAATAGTAAACATGGATGGAAATGAATTAGCCAATCTGGTCAATCATTCCTATCTAAATACTTATTTTAATTAATACATTTTCTTTGTAGGTACCAAAAACAACATACATTACCATAGTAATTAATAACAAGTGAGCTAACATTTTTTTCTTCACCTCTTTTTGCACAAGAAATGGATTAAAAAACTTTGTAACAAGTATAGTGCAAGATGAAAATCTATTTTGGGTGTAGTAATCATGATCTTTGGTGGCTTTTCCTACTAGTTCTTTCATATAGCCCTATGCATTTTATTATGAAAATATGTTTTGTTTGTCTTGTTTTGTTGTTCTCCTAGAGTTATGCTTGCAGGATGAAGCTTGAAGTCATTGCAAAGGTGCAACACATAATTACAATAGCTTGCTATGTGACCTTGATGCATGAGATTAGGTGGATTTGTCTTGATTTTTCTGAGAGTGCTTATTCCACTTCACTCCCATTACCTCTTCTTGAGCCCAAACCTATAGCATAATTATGATATTCCTTACCTTAAATGACAATGGTAAACTATGTTTGACACTCATGCATTATGGCTAGTTGATCTCACCTTTGTCATGCTCCATCATAAATTCCATTGAATGTAACACATCTCATTTAATGAAAAACCAAATCAAACCTTGCTTTGGTAAGGAAACCCAATGAGGGTTATTCCCCATAAAAAATAAATAGAAAAAATAAGGAAGTAAATTTCCAAGAAACCAAACAACTAATGAGTATCAAAAGGCAAACTAATGACTCCAAACATGCAATAGAATGAGCCTAATGGTTAAAGAAACCTTGGAGTGAGGTGTTAGTTTCACAAAAATAATACCAAGAGACTAAGGCTTCAAAGCACAAAGTGAAAAGATCTTATTTATTATTCAACATATCATTGTCATATCATAGGCATGATGTCAACCTATGAAACTCATTGTTAACTCTCATGACCATTTCCTAATGGTCAAATGTAATTGGCAACTTTTATCACCTCATCATAACATTATCCCATTATGACAAATCATTCTTTTGCATGGTTTAATGCTACTGAATTAAGTGTGAAGAGGGAACATTGGTGATGGACCTCTTGTGATGTTTTGTATTCTTTGTCTTTGTCTCTTAAGTCCATCCTCTAAACATCAACAAAGAGGGACCAATGAAACACCCCCAAGGAAATTTATGTTGCAACCTTCACCATTAATCTTGAGGCAAGGTCTTATTCTAAATGTGGGACTTATAGCACATGAGCTACAATTTTGCATACTTGAACTTTTGGGGCTGAAAAATTCCTCATAAGTGGTTGTAGCCTCACCTCCAAAGTATAAAAAGTTATCTCATGTCTATATTTGGGCTTGGGTAGGCTGAAAATGCCTTGGGAATTGTTAAATTTTGCATTTTCATGGTTTTTTTGTGAGGGTATAGCCTTAGGTATGCTGGAACCATCTACCCCCAACATAGATGGTGTTGGGATTTTATCATTCCAGCAAAAACCAACGTAGTCACCATAGAACCCAATGTAGCTACACACATCTAATGTTGAAGTTGTTGGGGTTTCCATTTTCTAAATAATGCCTAGTGTAGACACCATATTTTCCAAAAAATTCCAAAAATGGTAGCATAGCTCTGCAAGGTCAGTGTAGTTGAGCTGAAGCCAACATACTCACAAACGTTTGTTTACTATTTTTAGTATGTAGATGGGTTTTGATGGCTTTGGTGTATCAAAATTTTCCATAAATGGTTAACTACATTGGGATAATAGCCTTCTACACCTGTAATCAATGTTAATTTGTCAACAATCATGGTAGATATTTTTAGCCTGAAATTAATAGCCTAAAACCTATAATAGCCAAACATAAACACATTATTGTGATTCCACAATTTGAACAATCTCAAACAAACATTTTCACAACCCATAGCCTTTTCTAGTAACCTTGAGTACTTTTGAGAGAAATTTGGTATCTACATTGGGCCCTAGAGACTTGCAACATAAAAAAAATTGCATCAAGAGTGGAACACCACCTGTAACCAAATTTAAGGATTTGAATGAAAATTGGGAAGAAGTTCTTAATGATTGGGGTTCGAAAGTACTTGGATCGTGAAGTTCAACTATAGAACACAAGCTACAAACTCTAATAGGATTTAAGCTTCATCCAAACAAGCTTCTTTTCCATTTAAGCACATAATTTGTACTTGTTTAAACTCTAAACTTTAAGAATTTTTGATATTTTAATAGATTTTTCAAGCTCATTCATAGTGCATGTTTATTTCAAGTTTAATTTTAGTGTTTATTTTAATTTGAATATGCAATTCTATTTACATTTTCATTTTCATTGACATTTTCTAAGTCTCTAGATGATTGACCAGACTATCCAGGGTACCTTGGATTCTGTTTCTTAGAAACCCTTGAAATCCAAGGTTAGGTTGTTCCACCTAGAATTCTTGGTTCTTCCAATGATTGAATTTTTTAGGTGCTACAGAGGTGAAATAATTATTCATTGTGATAGTGTGGTTTTGTTTGTGGTGACCAATGTTGACTTGGAGCAATGGTTTGAAGTGAAGCTTCAAGAAGAAACCACTACCGTTGAAAGTAGTCAAGACGCCTAAAAGAGTAGACTAGGCCAAGCCCAAAGACAATTGAATCATGGATGCATCATGGGAAGAGCTCCCATTGAACATGGTTAGTGAAGAAAACAAGGAGTACAAGATTGTACAATAGAGGCTAGATACTTTTCATAATATTTCAAAAATTAGAAAATAGTTGCATGATTGAGTATGTCTCCTTCTCACTTGTCCCTATCTTAATGATTGTGTGGCCTTCTCTTTGTAATTTTATTTTGTAGCCTAGTTTTAAACTTTTGTTCATGTGTATCATTTTGCTTTACCATGATTTGCTTTTTATTAACTATATTACGCATGAAAATTATAACTTATTCTAATTCATGAATCACCTTTTATGCCTTCCTTTAGGAAATATAAGAATATCATAAAAACATTAAAAATTTAAAAATTCATAAAATTTTTTAAAACATAAAACTTATAATTTTTTTTACTATGGCATGCTAAGGCCTTAAACTAGCAGTGCATTTGTGACCTTTTTCTTCATTACTAGTGTTACAACCATTATATCATATTTTTCACTTTATTTTGCTTGATGGCCTCACATTTATATTTTACTAATTATTTCCTTATGGCATACATTTTAACCAACCTATTGTTATTATATAAAATACAATAAAAACACATAAAAATAAAAATGCTAAAAAATATAGATGAAATTTAAAGAATGATTATAGTCAAAGTGTCCAAATCCAATAGTCACAGTCACATAGTGTGACAAATAAAAAATTAGTTAACAATGATAATGAAAATTATAATAAGTCTAACAACCATGATTGCACCATGCAACAATAAAATAAATAACAATGAACTATATATATCATCATAGTCTCTAATGGCTATGAATAGCCAAAACAAAAATGAAATTGACATCATAACCAAAATAGCCAAAAATGATAAGACTAGTAGGCCTAAGGTAAAATTAGAGGAGGAGAAGGAACATCATCATCACCATGGCTATTAGGGTTGCTACCATCACTTGGTGCCTACACCACAACATAAACAAAAACAAAACATGAAACACAAATTTAATTAGTAACCAATATAGCCAAAGCATAACCATAAAACAAATGAAGCAAAATATAATAATCAAACTTTAAACTAAACTAAACTAAAAAATGTTAAAATAAAAACTTAAGAAAACAAAAAGTCTATGAAGGTTCTGTTACAAGGTCTTATGTAAGAATGTTTAGGAGACTAGTGTCAAAATGATGAAGAATATATTATTCATTCATGTTTTTCTAGTCTATATCCCTAGGGTTCACACTAGTTAAGATGTTCCCCTTCTTGATATCAATCAGTGTTAGAGGCTCTCATGAATGCATGGAAGTAGTTGACTCTCTTGAAGTAGTAGTAATATGAGTTGGGAAATCAGAAACCATCAAATAATCTTTGAACAATTTAAGGGATTCTTCTATTGACCTTTTAGTATGTCAAGATCTTAAAGAAACATGAAGAACAAGGATGCTTGTGTGGTTTTTATGTTTGTAGGGCAAGAACTTGGATATGGACCAAAGGAGAGCTCAAAGAAGAAGGATTTTTGTAAAGTCTCAAAGAAGCATGCAAGAGTTCAAAGTGCATGGAAAAGGAACAAAGACCTTAAAGATCAAATTTGTGTTCAAAAGGAAGTCTTAGCATTGAAGGATTAATTACAATGAAGACATCTCCAAGAAATAGGAGACATCTCTCATCAACTAAAGATGTCTTTGAACAAAAGTAGACATCTTGGCTTAAGAACAAAAGAATCTAGTGAAGACATCTTGAAGAAATAGCAGATGTTTGCCATCAAGCAATGATGTCTCTATAATGAAGTAAACATCTTGATCAAGTTGAAGGATGCTTAGAGGAAGACTTCTCTTACAAATAGCAGACATGTTCCTTGTGAAGAAGACGTCTCCTCAAAGATGTCTCTTCCAAATGGAAGTTATATGTAGAAAGATGTCTCAATCTTGAAGAAGACATCTTCAGTGACTATTAGATAGCCATTTCATGAATTCTGAGATAATTTTGGAAACATCTAAGCTATTATAAGACTTCATTCTCTTGATAAATGTGCAAGTGTTGAATGCAAGAAAGTGTAAACATCAAGTAATAATTATGAAAATTATTCTATTGTATTTGTGTGCCTCATTGTACTATCTTTTGTACTATCATAAGTGGTCAAAGTGTATTGTACCTCAAAGTACAAGGATCAGAAAAATTAATTCCATCCTTGTAATTTTTGTTTCTCTCTTGTTTCCCTACAAGGTTGATGTGCTTCTTCTGAGAAGGCATCATCCTTGATCTTGTTAGGATCTTGTGGGATTGATTGTTGGTGTAGTCCCACAACACTTTTGAGTGGAGCTCAAGTTGTAAAGCTTGTAGATCCTAGAAATCACATTCTAAGCTTGATGGGACCTTATAGGATTGAGTGGATTCATGGCATAGAATCACTCTAGATTAGAGCTTAGAGCTTATACAAGGTGTGGTATCCTTTAAAGCACATTTTGAGAGCAATAAAGTTTGGAGGTGTGCTAGTTAATTATCCTATGAGTGTGGACTATCCAGGTTAGGGAACCACATTAAATTTGGTGTTTGTTTTAGCTGATCAATTTTTAATAATGGGAACTTATTTATCCCCCCTTCTAAGTTTAACAATCCTCATGTGGTATTAGAGCCTAGTACTCTTGGCTCTTCATCAACTTCCAAGAGTGAACAATGGAAAAGGTAATCAATGTTAAACATATTTGGACTATGATACTAGTTTGCTTCATCAATTATTATACTTAATTCTTTTTTCACATATTCCCTTTATTACATGAAAAAATAGAAGAGACTATATGTGTAACGATGTTAAAACTTGTGACATTTCTTTTGAAGAAAGGTATGGGATATTTTGTCATGAAGTTCTTTCTTTTCAAAACTTATGTATTGAAATAAAATATTCTTTGCATGTCAAGGAAATGAAAATTATAGTTCTTAATGATGAACATTCTTATCTCAAGAAAGAAAACTTAGACCTTAAGGCTGAGGTTCAAAAACTAACCTATGTGATTGTGCAAATGAGTAAAAATTCTTTGGAAAAGTCTAAAGAGTAAAAGCAAAAAGAGGAATGTTTAATAAATTTCATCATATAAAATTTATCCAATCACTTCAAAGGAAGGAAAAAAGATAAAAATATTTTTGATCTTTATTTTATAGAATGTTGGGTATGTGGAGGAAGAGGCCACATGGCCTTTGAATGCCCTAGTAATGGCAAGTTAAAGCTAAAGAATAGAAGTGATGAAGAGATGAAAAAGGAAAAAAATATCTACAAAATTTTGGATAATGGAGATCAAAGTGAGATGGAGGATGATGAAAAATATTCACATCTCATCTATATGGCTTTCATAGATGATGATGCTGGCACCTCAGATGATGAATCTAAAGATGAAGATGAACACTTTCAATGCTAATATTAGATTCTTTGCACAAATAAAAATAAACAACAAACAGACAAGGATAAAAGCATCTCTTCATTAAACATAAATTTTTTAGACTTACAAAATAAATTATAGACCTTAGGGCTAATAATGAAAAGCTCATCAAGTCTTGTGAGCAAATGAAAGAAGAGCTTGCAGATGTAAAGCTTGTGAATGAGAGGTTGGTCAAGGGAATATAATCCCATTGAATGGTTATTGGACAAGGAAAAGGTCCACAAAATTAGAGTGGGATAGGATGGTATACATAAGATGAATCATCTACATCAATACCATCTTAACCAAAGGTCATGCCAAAGAATGAAGAATCAATGAGTACTAAATCTTAATAAAAAATAACTATAAACCAATCAAAAGCATCATGAAGGTTTGATCATTTTAATCACTTTTACTACAATAGGAAAATTAGCTATTATTACTATACTGGGTTTGGGCATTAACAATGGAATTCCAATTTAAAGTTTTATTACATGAACACTTGGTCATATCATAGAACTCCTTGGTCTTATCCAAATGTTCCTAGAAAGGATTTTGTGTAGGATAAAAGGCATAGAAAAACAAAATGGAGCGAAATTAAGAAAGATTGGACAACTCAAAAGAATGAGGGAGTTTAGAAATTTTGGTGAATTAAAAGGATGGAATAGGAGAATGAGAAGGCTCTCTCCAAAAATTTTGTGAAAGGAAGCCAAGCCTTGAAGATTGAAGAAGTCTATGCTAGAAGAGAAACCTAAAAAGAGGAATCTCATTCTCTAGCACTCTAAGCACCTTAATTCTCAAATGTAAGTAAGGTAAGTCAAGGTATGTTTCTATTTCCTTACTTGCTAAATATCATGTTAGTATTTAATTTGGAGAATTAAGAAAGACTAAATTATGTTGATATGTGCTTACTTTATTTCAAGCTATGGGATGTTAACTCTAATTATCTACAAATGTTAAGATAAGTGCTTACAAGAGAAGATATTTGGTACTATTAGAATATTTGATTATGGTATCTTTTGTGAATGCATGAGCATGATGTAACTAATCTTATAATTAAATGAAATTTTGTAAACTATCTTATAATTAGTTAAGAAAGTTTGTAAACTTGTAAAATTTTTATAATTAGTAAAGTTTGTAAACTAATTAAATGATGTAACTAATTAAATGATGTGCTGACCCTACCTTCGGTTAAGAAATTTTGTAAACTTGTAAATTTTTTATTGAAAAATAATCTTTTACATTCTTAACTTTGTTTCAAAACTAAAGGCCTTATGTTAAAATTTTATTGTACATTGTGCTTCCCTTTGATATCAAAGCTCATCTTTTTGGAAGATTAAAGCATTTGAATTAGTATCTTTGATTAATTTTTTGAAGAGACATTTCTAGAGGAATTATCAGTACTATTAATAGGAGACTTTACTCTCCACACTTGTTCATAATGTTGATTTGTAGGGATAGTACTTTAATGAAAAAAATATATAAGCTAATCAAAAATGACTCAAAGGGAGCACTAGAATCTACACACATGTAAGGGGAGTCTGTACCTCATCATCCAAGAGGCTAGCAGTATAGGGGGAATCTTTTGAGATTACTAGCCAACAATAGTCAAGCAACAAAGAGTCTCCACTCTAACAACCTCATCAAAAAATGAACAAAGAAAAGCCTATTAATCTAGTAATATCTATTCCAATTGTTAACTAAAGATCTTTATTGGTAAAAGCTCTTGAACTTTATATGACCTTACTTGTGAGCTCTTTCGGTTACTGAGAGTGTTTCTTTTTAAGTACCTAAGATCCTTCAATATGTGTTGAGATGTACTCACCTTTGAATATCTCAAGTGCTCTAATTGGTACTACAAATGGTGTTCCTAATATCTTATGGTAAATCATGAGGTATATATGTATATAGGCATTTTTTCTATAGGTCTGGTTATGGTTGTTCTTTTGACACATCTAGCATGATAGATAGGTTGCTTATTTACTTTGAAGTATTACGATCATCTATCTTATGTTTATGTGTGCTAAGCACATTCAAGAAGAGTTATTTGGTACTATCAAGACTATTTGTTTTTGCTAATATGAAGTGATTGTAGTTTTTGTAAATGTGTGAAAATATCATCCTTACTAAACACCTTGAGTTAAACCTTCTTTTATATCACATTATGCATAGTTTTAATCTAAATTTTCTATTAATTACTTCATTTGAATCCTGGGTTTAGTGATAGGTTTCTTACTCTAAAATATCGATTGAACATCCTAGATTATTTGTGCAGATGAAGGGTTGCTCTTCAGTACAAAATATCTTACTTTATTAGCATTATAAAATGAATAAGTTGTGGAGAATATCTAAATGTTATGCACATTTATACTTTTAATAATTATTGTGAATGATTGAACAAGATTCCTTTGCTAAAGATCCATTCATGAGGATTGATTCATATGCAATGGCTTTCAATAACTATTTGTTCATGTCCAAAAAGAGGCATAAGTGATGCTTATGTATATTGTGTATATTATGGTTACACTAACCCATTTTCTTGAGTCTTGGACATTACTAAAAATGGAAATATTGTTGACCTTTTGGTATGTCAAAATCTTAAAGAAACATGGAGAATAAGGATGCTTGTTTGGTTATTGTGTTTTTAGGGCAAGAACTTCAATATGGACAAAAGGAGAGCTCAAAGAAGAAGGACTTCTACAAAGTTTCAAGGAAGAATGTTCGAGTTTAAAGTGCATGGACAAGGAATGAAAACCACAAATCTCAACTCTAGTATTTAGAAGAAAGCCTTAGCATTGAAGGATTAATTGTAGTAAAGAAATTTCCAAGAAATAGCAAATGTCTCTCATAAAGTAAATACATCTCTCAACAACAGTAGATGTCTTGGCCGAAGAATAGAAGGATCAAGTGAAGATTTCCTAAAAAAATAGTAGATGTCTCCCTAATGAAGTAGACATCTTGGTTGAGTTGAAGGATGCTTAAAACAATACATCTCTAAGAAATAATAGATGTCTTCCTTGTGAAGAAGATGTCTTCATAAAGACATCTTCTCAAATATGTCTCTCCCAAATAGAAGTCAGATGTAGAAAGACATCTCAATCATGAAGAAGATGTTTCTAGTGACTATTAGATATCTACTGCATGAATTTGAGATGATTTTAGAAACATCTTGGCTATAAAAAGACTTCATTCTCATGGAAAATGTGCAAGTGTTGAATGCAAGCAAGTTTCAACATCAAGAAATCATTATGCAAATTATTCTATTATATTTGTATGTCTCATTGTACTATCTTTTTTACTATTGTAAGTGGTGAAAGTGTACTATACCTCAAAGTACAAGGATTAGCAAAATTAGTTACATCATTTTCTTGTAATTTTTGTTTCTCTCTTGTTGCCCTACAAGGTTGATGCACTTCTTGCAAGAAGGCATAATCCTTGAGCTTGTTGAGATCCTACAAGATTATATGTTTTTATAGCTTCACAACACTTTAGAGTGGAGCTCAAGTTGTAAAGGTTACGAGATCCTAAAAATCACACTCTAAGCTTGTCAAGACTTTGCAAGGTTAAGTGGATTCATGGCATCGAATCATTGTGAAGTGGATCTTAGAGCTTGTACAAGGTGTGGTATCTTTCAAATCACATTTTAAGAGTAACAAAGTCTAGAGGTGTGCTAGCGAACTATCCTCTGAGTGTGAACTACCCAAGTTGGAGAACCATGTTAAATTTTATGTGTGCCATGTCTAATAAATTTTTAATTGGGGAACTTATTCATACCTCTCTTCTAAGTTTAATAATTCTTAAGGAAGGTTATAACCAAGTTATGGAATTGGGTTCTAAGGGAAGTAATGGTAGGGATTATCTAACAAGCACTCTTGGTACAACAACACAACTTCATGAAATCTTACACATTGAGGTCACATAGTAACTTTCCACTATAATGAGTAGCACCTTTATAATGACTCTAGACTTCATCCTGCAAACACAACATCAAGAGGAGAAGAAAATAAAAGAAATAAGAGATGTTGTTGTAATACAATGCATAGGGTCATATGAGAGAATTAGCAAACTAGGCTGTTGAAGGTCACAATTGTTACACCCAAAAGGGATTTGTATCTTTCATTATAGATATTACAAAGTATTTTAGTTTACTTTTTGTACAAAAAGAGATACATAAAGCAATACTAGCTCACTTGTTATTGATTAATATGGTTGTGGATGTGAACGTTGATACTTGTAAGGAAACATGTTATATGTAACAAGGTTTTACATAGGAATGATTGGCCAAATTGGCCAATTCATTCTCATCCATGTCTACCACTCTAAAGGCTTCATTACCATAGGACTTGGTGATAAAAAAAGATCCTTTTCAATTAGTTGAGAACTTGTTTGCAAGCTCATGGACAACCCTGAGGACTAGGTCTTCCTTCTTGATCTTTCATTTGTTTAGGTCATTGAGATGTTGTTGTCTTTGCCTCTCTTGGTATCACTTAATGTAAGTAAGTGTTCATACCCATCACTCTTCCACCAAGTTTAGGTCCATGGTACATAGCTCCTTATTCTGCTCATCGTTGATGAAGTCTAATAGAGCTACTCTAGTCTATGGAAGCTGTAATTCAAGAAGCAAAACAACATCAAAATGATAAACCAAGCTCTATGGGATTACACTAGTTGTATTTCAATAGATTATTTGATAGGTGTACCATCTGAAATTGTTGGCGTAAGGCTAGAGGAAGAAACGAATGCCGAAAGATCTCCAGAGAGATACAGCTGACCCTACCTTCGCATGAGGGCAAGCTAGAAAAAATGAAGGCAAAGTTCCTTGGATGGTCTGCATGCAAATCAACCAAGGACTTCCCCAAGCATAAGCTATGGCTAGCACTGAAGTTATCGTAAATGGTGTAAATAGAATGTAAATAGTGACACAAAATGTAAATAGAGCGTAGAGCGTAAACAAAGATTGAATTGTAAACACAACGTAAGTAGAGCTATGTTGTAAAAAAAGTGTAAACAGAGTAAAAAATATAAATGGAAGGAAATAATGAAACTGTATTATATTGTTTAACAAGAGTGTGCGCCAGTCAAAGTGTAGTTGCGTGTGGGATAGCAAGTTAAGTGCTAAGCCCCAGAGTGATGTGGTGATGTGTTTGTGGGTGCTTGGATGCTAGGAGTCTCATGTGCTTGAGCATCCAAGGTTCAAAGTTTGCTCTTCCTTCAAAATTCTTGACCACTTTTAAATGAATTGATAGGGTATTTAAAGGGTTTGGCTGGGCTCAGGTAAGGAATCTGTGGATGGAATTGACGGCTGAGAGATGAGAGGAAACAGGATCATGTGACACATGTCCGGTAGACAACTGTGTGTGAGTTGGTCATGTGTAGGCAGGCTACATTCTTGACCAGGTACATTGCATTTTACAACTCAAGCTAGCTTACACCCATGGAAGTAGTGTAAGGGCTTGACAAGTTCATAGATGGTGAGGCTTACAATGAAAATTTACAATGACTTTCAAGAGGGATTGACTCCAGCTCGCTTGAAACTTCATGGTCCTTTGAATCAACTACTATAAGATGTCGATTTGAGTGGTTTTGTGGCTGTTTGAGGTGTCTCTACTTCACCAGGGCTCCCAGCATGAGTTGACTTGGTCCTAGTGTGTCCTTAGCATGCGTTTGGAGTGCTTTTGTCTAGGCGTGAATAGTGTTTACACTGGTGAATAGTGTTCACATTGATGAATAGTTGTTCTTACTGGTGAATAGTGATCATGTTGGTGAATAGTGGTCACACTGATGAATAGTGGTCACACTGATGAATAGTGGTCATGCTGATGAATAGTAATCACGCTGATGAATAGTGGTCACACTAGACTCATGCTGCTATCGTGACCCTAGCGTGAACAAGCTGGGATGGTACATTTCACACCAAATCTTAATCTTTGAGACCTATCTTTCAAGTGTAACTGCTGCCTATCCTTGGGGATGACCTGCATGCTAAATTTGAGCCTGTTTGTGCCTTGATTTAGGTCATTTTGGCAACTCATTCTAAACTCACGTTGTCAGCATGAGCTGGGCATGACTCTAGTGTGACCTCAGTGTGACTGCTAAAAAAAATGTATTTTCAGGTCCGAAATTAGAATTCTAAGTGCTAGGACCTAGAGCAATCATTAGTGGACCTCGAGGGGCCTTATACCCTCGAAATCAGGACATTTTAACACTATTTTGAGGCTATTTTGAGTTACTCATACTACCAGCATGACCTGGGCATGACCTTAATGTGAGTAGCAAGATTTCTACGATTTTGACTTGAAATCTTGGGTTCTGGATGCTAAAACTTGGAGTAGTCAACAGTGGGTCCTGAGGGGGCCTTGTACCTTCAAATTTAGATCATTTTGACTCTGTTTTAAGGCTCTTGGAGTTGCTCACGCTGAGGGCAAGCTAGCTTGATGAGCCGAGTTTAAGTAAGCTAGCTTGACAAGCTGAGCATGGGAAAGCTAGCTTGACAAGCCGAGTGTGAGTGACCTAGCTTGACAAGCTGAGTATTGGCAAGATAGCTTGACAAGTCGAGTGTGAGTTCCATGCCTTAGTCAAATTTTTTCCTCCCAAAACTCAAGAGGCTTTGAATTGTTCTTGTTTCAAAGTGCTAGGCCAAAATTAATGGTGTTTCATTGGTCCCTCTTTGTTAACATCTGGAGGAATCCACCTGAGAGGCGTCGACAAAGAAGTGCAAAACACCATAACAACCAAGTACCAAGCATTGTCTATCGGCCCTTGGCTGGATGTCATCACATCATGTTCAAAAGTACATGGGATTGGGAAAGTGCAGTTCAAGATGCAAAGGGGATTGGTTGTAACCGCGGAAATAAAAAGATGATCAAGGGATATAAGTTTTGCCAAAATTGTGAGAGAGGAATGCTCTCACATGAGCAAGTTGTGTCATTGGTCCTCATCAATAGCCTGGTTTTCAGTAGACTCAGAACCAAGACATTGGGGGTGTGTTATTTGGAGAAATGAGACTTTTGTAGAGTGTTTATAGGGCTTGTTGTAAACATCCAAAGCCACACGATGATGCAAAACATGGTCTCTTTGAGACATGAGTGTAATTGGTTTTCCAAGACAACTACCTTCTCACCTAGGGCTTGTATGAGAATGGCCAATAGTATTTTTTTTATGACATCAATGGGGTCCTAAAGACCTTTTCTGTGCATTTTGCTCTTTGACCTTTTTTGTTCTTTTCTTTTTTTTTGTGTGTTATTTTTGGTCTTTTTTGAAAGAGCTTGCTTTTTATGCCATGCTCATGTTTGATCATTGGCATTTTGTGTCATGCATTGTGTACTATGTTTTGCATTGTGACTACTGAGGGAGTTACAGTATGCAACAACATATCAAGAGCTTTGGGTGAGTAGGATATAATGTATCCAGGGAATGCAATTGAGTAGGACGAGGGAACATTATGGGAATAAGGAATATATTAGGGGTCAGGAATGTACTTATGAGCAGATTGATTAACCAAGTTACGTGCATCAGAAAGAATGTGATACCTTGCCGTCATGATGAAGTGCATCTATGCACAAATGCCTCAAGCATGTCATCTTGTAAACACAACTCCAAGGGGACAAGAAAACCACAAATGATTCAGTTAGCTAAACACTTTAAACTTGAATGTAGCCGATGAAATGGAGCCATCATGTGGAGTTTCAAGGAAAAAAAATCTTGAACAGTATTAGTTTCATCTAAGTCTATGTGACAAATCAAGTGGTAGGTTTTTTGGTGAGCATGTATAGCCGACTGTAGTAGCATGTATTTTCAAATGACACCAAGTTGTTGATGATGTCACCAATTTGTAGTCTTAGTGTACTGTTATGGATTAGTTTCATGTCATAATCCTTTGGACATCACCAGTTTATTGTCGTAGCGGACGGTGCAATGCTAGTTTATAGTCATGGCGGACTATGAAGAGGCAAGCTAGTTTATAGTCTTAGTGGACTTTGATGGACAAGCGTGGTAGTTTAGTGTCATACCAGACAGAGCTCTATGGGGTCAGTTTACTGTCATGATGCCAGGACATTCTGTGGTATCAGTTTTAAGTCATGATGCCAGGACTTGGTACTTACATTTCTTGTGTAAGGTGTGATGCTGCATGCGTGGTCATGTTGTGTGCCTACAAAATCATGCAAAAATCAACTAGAAAGAAAACAAAATCAAGAAACACCTATTGTAAACAAAGTTAAAATGGATGAATGAAAGGAAAGAAATGCAAAAAGTGATAGTTTTAGTCCGTTTTGGGCTGTACGCTCGTTTAAGGCCTTTTTGGGCCCTTGTTAGTTTAACGTCATTTCAAACGTGGGATAGTTTAACGTCATTTAGGACAGAGGTTGTGAAGGGATATTGGGTGGATGAGGCATTTTCACCATGTATGATGGTCTCCCTCCCTTTGTGGAGGAGGTGGAATTCTTAGTGGATGGAAGATGACACTACACATGACCTAGCTAGCCATGGGCATCCTAGGATCATGTTGTAGTCTAGCATCTTATTGACGACTGTAAAGTTTGCAAACGTGGGGTGTTGGTCTCCTATCATGAAGGCAATGTGGATTGTGCCTTTAATGGCTACACATGCTCCATCGAAGGAGTTTAGAGACTTGATTTCGGTCAGTTGAATGTTGTGCATTAGGCCTAGTTGTTCAACAATGGAGTGTGCGACAATGTTTTCTGCCATGCCATCATTGATGTGTACTTTGTGTATTGTGTATTTTCTGATGCTTACACTAGTGTTCAATGGTGCATGTGTGACCTCCCCTTGTTTGGGGTCGATCTTAACATCATTGTTGTAGAAGGTTAGAGTTGTTGTATTTGTATCTTGTGGTACAGAGGATGTAATGGATCCGCAAATGGTGTCTTCAATTGGAGACATGTTTTCCGTAGTAGGGATGGAGGTGAGCACATGTGCTAGTGCCTGGAAATGCTTTGATGATGTTAAGATGAGGTCGAGCAAGGTAGGCATTACATTCTTATGTTTTAATGCATTGTGTGTATGAGATAGTATGTCTGCAAGGTCGTCATTTATGTTTTTCATGGTGGGAGCCTCCTCTATTGTGTGAGCCGTAATGTAGAGCTCTTGTGGAGGGGAAATGCATAAGGGTTTTTGTTTAGTGGCCTAGGGGTAGAGCTAGGGCTGGTTTGTGGTTTAGGCATTGGTGACTTGGGTTGCCACTGCTTGTATGTGGCCAAGTTTCTGGAACTTGGACTTAGTGTGGATGTTGCCGGAGCAACTTGCGTGTTTAATGTCGTGATGGATGGTGGCTGGTAGTTTAACGTCGTATCAAATGGGTTGTTAGATATTGCCCTTATGATGAAGGGTCTCTTATTTTAGGAATTTGTTGAAGGTATGGGACTATTAGGTTGCACTGCGTTGAGCAATCCTTTCTTTGCCATTCTTTGTAAATCATTTTGCAAAGTTTGACAAGTGTCTGTGTCATGTCCAGGCATTTGATGGTAGTGGCAATATGCACTTAAGTCAAAATGTTGTGGGACACATGCATTGTATGTTGTAGTAGGATGACTTGCCAATTCACAGTGTTTCTGGTTGTGTATGTAGGCATCATCTGACATGCGTTTGCATTGGACCAAAATAGTGTTGAGGAGCTATTCTAGCAATTGGGAAGGTTTTCCTAGCAAGGGTATGTGTTTTTATTGGGTGCACTCATGTCTAGGAGTAGCTTGTGTGGTGGTGCCAAAGCTAGAGTAGGCAGCTTAGGGTGTTGAGGTCATGGGCCTGTTGGTTGCATGTGTTGGCATGGTGATTGTTGCGATTATTGTATTTGATGTTGGTTATGTATCTTGCACTATTTTTGTTGTTTGTGTTGGTTGCAGTTGTTGCATTTGTTGTTGTGCATGTTGTTGTTTGTGTTGTTGTGCATGTTGTTATTTTTTGTGTTGGCTCCTGTAGGCCAAGTAGGATGGGTCATTGCTTGCTCTTACTACCTCTTCGATGCCCTTTGCTTGGTCAAAGGCCTGGCTAAGAGACTTTGGGGCCTGGTAAAGCAATTTGAACTTGATGAAGTCATTGAATGCACCCTTGAAGATTTCCAAGAGATGTGTCTCCGCAATCGGCTCATGCATTTCATTGGCTGTGGCACTCCATCGCTGGAGGAAAGGTAGTATGGGCTCCTGGGGTCCTTGTCTAATGTGGAGGAGCTTGTCAATTGTCACTTCAGGTATGATGTTGTATCTAAAGTGTGTCACAAACTAGTGTATGAGGTCCTGGATGGATACGATGGAAGCTCGGGGTAGGGCACGGTACCAGTCTAGAGCTTTTCCAGTGAGCGACAAGGGAAAGAGGCATAGAATGACATGTGGCTAGGAATGTAACATGATGGATTTTGTGTGGAATGTGATGATATGTGCATTAAGGTCACTATCACCATTGTATTTTATGAGATGTGACAATGAATGGCCCATAGGTAGTGTAAGGGGTGGGACCGTAGGACAAATCGGATCATCATAGTAAAAGTCCACCACCTTGGGTGTGTTTGAGAAGGTAGCCTTGAGCTGGTTGATTTCCTCTGTCAAAGTCTAGATGAGTTGGGACACTTGTTCCCAACTCATAGACTCATTATCTGGTTATGTTGACTGGAATTGCGTAGGTTGTGTAGTGAAGGGTTGGATCACTGGTTGTGGGCTTTGCAAGCTTAATATCATGGCAGATGGTTATTGGTAGTTTAATGTCATACCAGATGTGTGTTGGCAGTATAAGGTCATACTGGGCCATGGATAGTTTAATGTCATCCTAGACAGATGATGAGCAGGTGCCTAAGGCACTGATGAAATAGGCATGGCACATGTAGCACCTATGTAAATGTTCGGTTGAGGTTGGGGAGGTTGGGGAATGGCCCTAGTGTAGGCATAAGGTACTTGTGTTGCTTGGGGCTAGGCCCTATCATACATACAAGGTGTTTGGATTGTTTGGGGCTAGGCCCCAGTGTGTGTAGACTATGAAGAAAATTCCTTGGGCATGTGCCCCAAGTGCTATGATTGTTGTGAGAAAGCAAGGTCCCAAGGGCTGTCGGGTTTGGGCAAGGCCATGAACTCGTACTCATACTTGGATGGCAATCTTGGGTAAGAGGAAGTCATCTTGGAATCATTATGTTGTGTGTATTGTATGTATTGGACAAGGTGTTCCATGTTGGTGGTAGTCAGTACTTAGACCAGCTTGAAGTTAGGTGTGAATTATGGTGAATTTGACTTTGAAAAGAATGCGTATTGTGTGTTTTTGTTGAAAAAACACTGTAGCAGCACTATAGCAACTTGCAGCGTGAGTACTGTAGCAGTGTGACTACTATAAGAGCATGAGTACTATAGAAGTGTGATTACTGTAGCATCATGAGTACTGTAGAAACTGAAAAAACATTGTAGCAGCATGTGTACACAGCGTGAGCATGAGTTAGAACCTAGCATGAGCACCTCAGCGTGAGTGACTAGTCTCACTGTGAGTCACCTCCGCATGAGTGACTGCGGTTAACGTGAGTAGGTCAAGCTAGGCATGTGTAAGCTATCTTGACAAGTTGAGCTTTAGTTTTAGCACTTGGTTTGTGTAGCATTTAACAGGTAGCATGATAAATGTTTTGACAAGACGGTAAACAAGTTGGCCCTCCTTCTAGCCCCATTTTCTGTACCATCCAAAATCTTCAGCGTAAGGCTAGAGGAAAAAATGAATGTCGAAAGATTTCCAGAGAGATACAACTGACCCTACCTTCATGTGAGGGCAAGTTGGAGAAAAAAAAGGTAGAGTGCCTTGGATGGTCTACACACAAATCAACCAAGGACTTCCCCAAGCATAAGCTATGACTAGTGCTAGGGTTATCATAAACGGTGTAAACGAAATGTAAACAGTGACAAAAAATGTAAATAGAGCATAGAGCGTAAAAAGAGACTAAATGGTAAATGAAACGTAAGCAGAGCTATATTATAAACAAAGTGTAAGCAGAGTAAACAATATAAATGGAAGGCAATAATGAAACTATATTGTATTGTTCAACAAGAGTGTGCACCAGTCAAAGCGTAGTTGCGTGTGTGATAGCAAGTCAAGCGCTAATCCCTGGAGTGATGTGGTGATGTGTTTGTGGGTGCTTGGATGCTAGGAGTCTTGTGTGCCTAAGCATCCAAGGTTCAAAGTTTGTTCTTCCTTCAAAATTCTCAACCCTGTTTAAATGAATCAATAGGGTATTTAAAGGGTTTGGCTAGGCTCAGGTAAGGAATCTGTGGATGGAATCGATAGTTGAGAGATGAGAGGAAATAGGATCATGTGACACGTGTTCGGTAGACAGCTATGTGTGAGTTGGTCGTGTGTAGGAAAGCTACATTCTTGACTAGGTACATTGCATTTTACAACTCAAGCTGGCTTATGCCCATGGAAGTAGCGTAAGAGCTTGACAAACTCATAGATGATGAGGCTTACAATGAAAATTTACAATGACTTCCAAGACAGATTGACTCTGGCTCGCTTGAAACTTCATGATCCTTTGAATAGACTACTACAGGATGTTGATTTGAGTGGTTCTATGGCTATTTGAGGCATCTCTACTTCACCAGGGCTCCCAGCATGAGTTGATTTGGTCCTGGCGTGTTCTTAGCATGCGTTTGGAGTGCTTTTTTCTTGGCATGAATAGTGTTCATGCTAGTGAATAGTGGTCATGCTATGAATAGCGTGACCCTAGCATGAGCAAGCTGGGATGGTACATTTCATACCAAATCTTGATCTTTGAGACCTATCTTTCAAGTGTAACTACTACCTGTCCTTGGGGACGACCTGCATGCTGAGTTTGAGCCTGTTTGTGCCTTGATTTAGGTCATTTTGGCAACTCACACTGTCAGTGTGAGCTAGGCATGACTCCAGCATGACCTCAGCATGAGTGTTAAAAACAATGTATTTTCAGGCCCGAAATCAGAATTCTGAGGGCTGGGACTTGGAGCAATCATTAGTGGATCTCAAGGGGGCATTGTACCCTCAAAATTAGCCCATTTTAACATTGTTTTGAGGTTGTTTTGAGTTACTCATGCTAGACTCACGCTGCCAGTGTGACCTAGGCATGACCTCAACGTGAGTAGAAAGATTTATGCAATTTTGACTTGAAATCTTGGGTTCTGGATGCTGAAACTTGGAGTAGTTAAAAGTGGACCTCGAGGGGGCCTTGCACCTTCAAATTTAGACTATTTTGACTCGGTTTTAAGGCTCTTGGAGTTTCTCATGCTAAGGGCAAGATAGCTTGACGAGTTGAGTCTGAGTAAGCTAGCTTGACAATCTAAGCGTGGGAAAGCTAGCTTGACAAGCCAATTGTGAGTAAGCTAGCTTGACAAGCTAAGCATGGGCAAGCTAGCTTGACAAGCCGAGTGTGAGTTCCATGCCTTAGTCAAATTTTTGCCTTCCAAAACTCAAGAGGCTTTGAATTGTTCTCGTTTCAAAGTGCTAGGCTGAAATTAATGGTGTTTCAATAAGTTCAAAGTGCATGGACAAGCTGCTCATGCTACTTGCGTCTACTATTGTTTAGCATCTTTTTTAGTAAGTTTATGATGGGTTTTTTGCAAGCTTTAAGGGTAGTACAATGATGAAAATGAATATTTAATGCATAGATCTAAACAAAACGATTTTATTTCTTGGCCACTAAATTGTGGTCCATTATCAGTGACTATTTTCATAGGTATGCGAAAATGGACCACTATATTATCAAGTTTGAGTGTATAGAATTGTTGAGACATTGTCTTCCTTAGGAGAATAGCTTCAACAAACTCTACAAACTATTTGTTTGCAGTGATGATAAAGTTATACCCTATGGAAGACTTAAGCATTATAGGTCCAATAATGTCCAACCTCCACCATTGAAATGACCAAGCTATTTGAGTAGTGTGTAACTTGGTTTCTAGCACATGTATTAGGTTGATATGTTGTTAACAAATGTCATAAGTTTTAACCTTTTTTATAAAGTCAATTTTCATATAGGACTAGTAATAGCCTAGTCATCTAATTTTTGCAACCATAGTTGAAGGTCATATACTTCCTCCACATATACACTCATGAAATTTCTCAAGGACTATGTGGGCTTTAGTTTTAGCTAAGCATACCAATAACATGTCATCATAGGACTATCACCATAATGCGTTATCACCTACAATGACATATTTTGATCTTTTATGTACAACATCCTTTTGATAAGTAGTCAAGAATTGTGAAGATTCATCATGCATTAGATGAAAATTACTAGCATCATAGCACTCCTTTTGAGGAGTTGTGTTGATAGAGGCTATAGATTTACCTTTAGTGTTCTACATTATGGGAATAGTACAGTTCATGATTAAGAAGGGTATCTTGCTAAACACATTAGATGTCACACTTAGGGCTAAGGTTGCAATGGCATCATCTAGCATGTTCTCAGTTGTGGCTACATGTTGGATAATAATGTCTATAAATTGTTGCATCAATTTCTTTCCTAAGTCATAGTAAGGTTGCAAATGTTTGGCAACACATGCATAAACCTTAGTTACTTGGTTAACCACAAGATGTGAATCACCTTTAATAATTAGATGCTTGGATCCTTGGTCACAGGCTACCATCATTTCCCTAATCAATTCTTCATACTCTACCGTGTCGTTAATACATGAGAATTCAAAAATGTAGGTGAAAGGTTGGATTTCAATAGAAGATCATGTTATGATGGTAATAACATTAACCCCATGGACAATTGAAGCTCTGTCAAAATGCATAATTACCTCATAGCCCTTAGGTACTTCACTAATGATATTGCCATTCTTGTCATGGAATTCAAGGTCTATGGCTACATGGTCTTCTACCAATGAAATAGTAAGTTGTGTGGTTATTTCTTGGCCTTTGATTAATTCTTAAGAGATGTAATGAAGGCCAAATTCAACTATTATGGCTTTCCAATAAGCAATATGACTACTCATGTATATATTAGTTTTTATTGCTCTAAGTATGTTTTCCTTAAAAATGACATTAACTTGGCTCCTAAAGAGCTAGTACCACTACTTCTTCAATAAGAAGACTAGGGCTAGACAATACTTCTCTACTTTGTTGTATCTAGTTTCATGGGCAATTAATTCATGGCTTAGGTAGTATATGGGAAGATCCACTACATCATCTAGTTTCTGATAGATTAAAGAGGTGATGGATGTATCAGAGATAGTAAGGTAGATGTAAAAAGGTTTATCCTTTTGCAAGGGATAGACCATCCATAGTTATGCCAACTCTTACTTAAGATTTTCAAAGGCTTCTTGGCATTGAGCCATCCATTCATAGTGAAATCCTTTCTTAAGCAAGTATTGCATAGGTTCTAACTTTTCTATAAGCTTGGTGATAATCCTATGAATAAATTGTAGTCTACCTTGCAACCATTGAAGCTTCTTATGATTGATTACTACTACCAAGTTAGAGATGGCCTTAACCTTATCAGGATCGATATGTATTTTACTTCAGATACTAAAAAGCCAAGCATTTTACTATTTTTGATGCCAAAGATATACTTCTTGGGGTTAAGACTAAGAAAATATTTGAGACATCTTTTCAACACAAGGTTAAGGTTGTGTGCATGGTTGTTGACCATTTTGAACTTAAAGGCTATATCATCTTCATCTTCATAGCCATTAAGCAAAACTAGCATATAATCACTAAAGATATTTGTCATTGCTCTTTGGTAAGTTGCTCCTTTGTTCTTTTGGCTAAAGGACATCATGGTGTAACAAAAGGTACCCCAGGGGTCATGAAGGTTGTGTAGAGTTGATGCTCTAGGTTAATTCTAATTTTGTTATATCTTGAGAACCCATCCATGAATGATGATAAGGCATGTCTAGTTGTACTATTGATAAGTTGGTCAATGCTAGGAAAAGGGAAATCATCCTTGATGATGCCTTATTTAGGTCTCAAAAATAAATATAGATGCATATACTCTTGTTTTTCTTAGGAACTACCACTATATTGGATATCCATTTTGTGTAATTAAAAATTTGAAAGAAACTACATAGATATAGTTTTGTCATATCATCTTGGACTGTCAATGCCAAATCTAATATAATCTTACAACCTTTTGGCTTAATTGGTTTGATACTAGGATCAAGTATGATGTTACATTGTACTAGGCATGGGTCAAGACCTAGCATATCCTCATATGACTAGACAAATGCCTTAATGTTGTCTTTGAGAACTTTGGTTATGTCTTGAGCATATTGAAGTTCTAGTGAGGAACTTACTTTTAGTGTTTGCTCCTTACCACTATGTGTCATGACATGAACCTCAACTAGAAAATCCTTGGTAATGTCACCAACCTCAAGGGCAAAGGTTTTGACTAGGTTTTTAGGCCATTCTAGGGGTTTTTCTATAAAGGCTATTTGGTCGATTGGACTCTCAGGCTCAAGATCTAGATTATTAAGGTTGATGAATCATTCAACATTATCATAAGGTCCACTTAGACTCAAAGGCATACTAGATTTCTCTCAAATGTTCATACTCCAATCCTACATATCAACCATGAGCACATTAAAAAGCACCTCTATGATAAAATCAGCAAATAATGCCAAAATAAAGAAAAATATCTTAGAAATAGCCAAAATATGTCAAACTAAGGACCAAGAAAGGTTTAAAAAAAGATACTTAAAGGTTACTAGAAGTACGTGAAGAAAAATAAGGTGAAAAAGATACTAGATAAGGTCAAATAAAGGCCAAACGATGATAGAATTGAGTCAAATGAAAGTTGAATGATGGAAAACTCCATCCAATGAAGTCAATTAAGAACTAAACATGAACAATAGAGATCATATAAGGGAATTTAAAGGTAGAAAAGGTATATTGAAGGCTAAATAGCATGAAATAAGGATAAATAGGGTTAAATGATGGTCAATTAAGGCTAAATGATAGTCTAATGATGATTAAGTACCATCAAATAAGGTCGAACAAGGCTAAAGCATGATCAACAAAGGTCCTAGGGGATAGGATAAGGTAGATGGGGTAAACCAAAAGGCTAACTAACATTGAATGAAGCCAAATAGTAGCCAAATAATATCAAATGGAATCAAGTGGAGCCCAAATGATGATTGAATCCCATCCTATGTTGTTATGGAAGGTTAAACAACATCATAGTGATGTCCAATGATGTAAATTGATGAAAAACCTTGTCTTCCAAGGTTAAATGACACCAAATGATAAAAAACCTTTCGTGGGTTAGGGCCAAATGATGTTAAAATAACAAAAATAAAACCAAATAACATCAAATGATAGGGCAATGAAGGCCAGTAATTCATACCTAGGTCAAACCAAGTCAAAACACAGAGAAAGAAGGCCAGACCAATCAAGGTATGAGACATATGTTAAAACATGGTCAATATTGATCAATCAAGGTTAGATTTTTCCTATTTTAGGCCTTAGCAGGTAATAGTGTAGGCCTACTAGTTTGATAGGTGAGTTTGGACACTTTGTAAAGTTATTTTAAGGATATTTGAAAGAAAAATTCAGACATTTTGTTGTGACTACGTTAGGCCTAGTGAGGACTACACTAGCCAATGTAGTTAGGATAGGTACCAACATAGTCAGTGTCAGTAGATGGTTTTCTAGCTGTGTTATGGCTAGTTTTGAGGTCTTGATAGTCTTTATGGATAGCGTAGTGAACTAGGGTTGAAGATTGGTGAATTTTAGCATCATTTTGATTCACTAGAAACTACAAATGGTTAGATACTTGTGACTACACTAGGAGTACATTGGCTAGTGTAGTCCCAATGTAGATGCATGGGAAAAGTAGTTATATGAGGTCTCAAAGTTGAAAATGGTATTCCATAAACTTCCTAGGGAAGTGCAGGGTCCTAGAGAAATTAAATGAGCCATTTGGAATTCTAAATGGGTTACTAAAAGTAGACTTTTTAGACAAACATCTCATGACCATGTTGGCCAGTGTAGTTGAGGGTTGCTTCAACATAGTTGTGCCAAAACTTGGGCTTTGTGGTTAAACAAGGCCAAACTATAACTAGCTTTAGGATTCTAGGGTTCCAGGCTTCTTGAATCATGCTTTTTGCCATTTTGAATGTTTCGATGTTTGTTTAACCACTTTGGAATAAAGACTATGTTTAGACTACATTGGCCAGCATAGTCCTAGCTTGCCTCAACATATATCAATGTAATTTAGTATTCTCATGGTTAAAGCAAGGTTAAATTATGGCTATGTGATGTTAAAATTTTTTTTGGATTTCTCAAGCTAAATTTTAGGTCATTCTAGGTGTTGTAATACTAGCTAAACTAACTCATAACCATGACTACACTAGTACTACATTGACAAGCATAGTCTACTCTTCTCTTAGTGTAGTATGATGTGAATTCTAGATTTTGATGAATTTCTATGATTAATGGACTAGGTCCTTGGATTTCTAGAATTACTAGAATTCCTACTTAGGGTTTTGTCTTAGGATGATTCATTTTGGAGGTTATTTGGGTATTGAGATGATCATTTCCCACTTGGACTATATTGGTCAATATAGTTGAGCCTTGCCTTAGCATATATGGTAAAAACCTAGCATTTACAAGGTTAAGATGAGTTGAGAATGCATCTGGGTAAGTCCAAACAAGGTTTTGGGTTTCCAAGTTAGGGTTTGGACTATTTGGAATGTCACATCACTAGTCAAACCAACCTAGAACTATGACTACACTAGCTAGTGTAGTCTAGGCCCACTCCAGCATAGTCATAAGGTGAATTTTAAATTTTGATGAAATTTAATGATTAACCAACTAGCTTTTTGGTTTCTTGGATCATTGGTGTTTTAAACTAGGGTTTCAAGCTCAAGCTGGTTATTTTTTATGGTTGTTTTGATCTGAGTTATCCTATATCATTGGACTACACTAGTTACCATACTCCCAATGTAGTTCAAGGGTGAAGGATGGGTTTTGGTCATTTTTGACTTGGTTTATAGGGTTTGGTAATCTTTGAAGTCTTTGGTAGGGTTTTGGGATTGAGATGATGTTCTAGGAAGTTGATTTGACATGTTCATGATATATTTTTATTGCTCTTACAAGGGGATTATGTTGGCTAGCCTAATTCCAAGCTTCTCTAGCATAGTCCTAAGTCTTGGGTATGTTTTGATTGATTTTTGTTCTACCTTTTGATAGTTTAAGGTTGTCAATGGTCCCAAGAGGGTGTGAAGGCTAGGATATGACACTTTGGAGGTCATTTATAGCCTTTGTTATTTTAACTCCCATCAAATACATTAGTATTATGCTAGTTAGCATAGTTGAGGTAATTTCCAGTGTAGTCCCAAGGTAAAAATGGGATTTGGCTTGTTCTCACTACATAGTTTTCCATTATAGGATCACCAAAGACTTTGAGAGAGTGTGAAGGCTAAGATATGTTGGTTTGAAGGTTATTTTTGGCTTTTACTAGCCTACCCTCTTCCAACTATGCTAGGACTATATTGGCTAGCATAGTCCTGACCATCCCTAGTGCAGTGTGAAGGTGAAAGTAATAATTATTTCATTTTTTGTTGGATTTTCTTGCATTTCAAGATTATTAGAGACTTTAGGGTTCAAAGTCTATCATTTTAAAGGTTATTTTTAACTTTTGGTTTTTATTTCTTACTCAACTATGTTGGGACTATGTTGGGCAGCATAGTGGAGATCTCCCAAGATGTTGTCCATGCAAGAGAAGTTATTTTGTGTCCCTTTTGACCATTCTTGTGAAGTTCTAGAGCTATGAGAGGATTTGGATAGGGTTTGGTGCATGGTGTGGCAATTTTGGAGTTGATCAAAAGTTTGGCTAGTGATGGGATTCATTATCCCACTTGGGGCTATTGTGGCTAGTGTAGTTAGGCAACTGGGTAGTGTAGTTGCTTAAAATAGTAAGTTTTGACATAATTTCTAGCTTTCCTTACTATACAGAGTTTTTGAATATGAACACTTGATTTACTATTTTGGACATAATTTTTTGGGTTTAAACATGACATGGATGGACATCTAGGAGGTGGGTTCTAGTAGTGGTTGAAGTTTAGAATTTATCCTAAGGCTTCTAGGGGCTTAAAACCTAGTGTAGTTACCATGAAGAAGCCAAAATCCAAGTGTATTAGGATTTTATTATTGACTTGTTGGAGAGGCATCTAGTGGGATCCACCTTAAGTTTGAATTATTAAAATAATTCTTTTTCTACCAACCCAGCATAGTCATACCTTTAAATTATGATCATGGAGTGGTACTTGTGTAAGCATTTTGGGAAATGAGGGTTTTGGTGATCAATGCATAAGTTTGGGATTGGTTATCACATTATAATTTTACACAAATAAAATTTCTCACATCACTTCCATCCTACAGATCCTAGCATCAAAGTTTTGATCTTGTTCTTTCTTTATACAGACCTCTTCTTAGCATAGTCCCACTATGCTACACCAAGTGGTAAGTGTAGTTGTTGTAGGATCTCTAGGAATTTGAAGATCTTGTTGGTTTGGCATTGCTCATTCAAGATGTCTAAGAGGAGAGATTCAATGAAAAAAATATAGCATTGGAAGAGGCTAATGTAGCTACTAGAGGGCTTTCCAAACTACCATGGTCCTTTCTATGAGAAGGATCTTCCACCATCACTCCTAGGTACATAATCCTTAACCATTTCTAAAGACATTTTGTTGGAATTCTAGGCATTTTTGTTTGTAGACATTGTATGTTGATTAGAATTGAATTTTGTAAAATTACTACATTATATTTTAGTCATGTTCATGGGATTTCAATGTTTTTTTTGTGTTAGGATTTGAATATGCCTAGTTATAAAGCTGGTTTCAATCTTTTCTATGTGGTTTTGAGCATTTCCCACCAAAAGGAAATGAAACTTTTGCATTTTTTTTATGTGGAAATAGTTAGGATTTTTAATTTTTTGTGACATAGTGTTATAGTACTATATTTAATAGTTGAAATGATCATTAAATCACTAGATTTTGACTTACAATGAATTTTCTATGAATTTTTCATAAGCTAGTACATAGGGGTTTTATGCGGTTTTGCTATCTTTTATGTCATTTTTCTAATTTTCTATACAAAAGAAGTTAGGATTTTTTGGTTTTTTTTTTGGTTTTTGATTTTTTTTTCTTCTATTCAAAAGGCTATGGAATCACTAAATTCCAATCTATGGTTTATTTTCTATGAATTTTATCATGAACTGGCACATGATGAGATTTTTGGTTTTCATGGCTTTACCCCTACAAAAATGGGCAACATTGAAACTTTGGAAACGTTTTTCAACCAATGTCCTAGGATCTTGGGGATTCTTGAAGGTGTTAGGATGGGTTTTTAATTTGTTTTACTGAATTTAAAAATATTTTAACATTTTTAATTAGTGATTCCCTATGGCTGGTTTTCTTAGTTTCATGTTATTGTGCAATTTTTGCTTGAATTTGTTTATGGTTTCAAATTGTTGTCAAAATTTTTTCTAGGCTTAGGACTATAGCATAGATGTTCAATGCTATTGAATTTCATGAATAGTTAGTTCCTAAAATTATGGAAAATGTTTAGTTATTTCCTTGTATAAACGTAGTTTTGGATTGTTAAAACTACAAAACTCCCTAATTGGATAGGCAACATTGGTGTGGTTATTGAATTCTTATGGCTATGCCATAAGGTTCTCAAGATCACTTACAGGTTTTATTTTAGTTTTTCATAGTCACTTAAAATTTTTTTTAAAATTTTTGACTAACCTTCATAGAGCTTTTACTATAGCTATTTTCCCTATTAACTAGAATTTCTAGTAAAAAAATTTGCAAAACTCAAGTTGGGTTTTCACTACTGTTGTGGTATACACAAGCCATTGTGGTAGGTAAAAGCTAGTTTCTATGGCTTCAATGCTTTTACATAAAAAATTTAGTATTTTATGCATATTTCATCATTAAACTACTATTTTTTATTAGTAGGCTACTTGGTTCTATCAAGTTATATGTAAAGTGTTCACAATATTGGTTATTTTCTTTTCACTATAAGTATTAAAAAGTATGGATTTGATTTTTTTTTTGAATTGCAAAATTGATAGTGATTTTTGTTAAAGTGTTCACAATATTGGTTATTTTCTTTTCACTATAAGTATTAAAAAGTATGGATTTGATTTTTTTTTTGAATTGCAAAATTGATAATGATTTTTGTTATTTAAAATTTGTTCATATTTGGTTATGAATGTTTATGGTTTTAACAATTATTATTGTTACATGTAGGACCTTCCTAAAACTAATCTTGGTTATCATTGAGTTGGTGGGATTGCTTTGCTACATCCACACATCAAGGCCTAACATCCCATCCACAAACATGATCCTAGAGTGTGGTTTCTAATGATTTCATCTAGGGGTAATGAAATTCCTAGCCTTCCTACTCCAAAACATTAGTATGATGGTATCATCATACTTGGCTTCAGAGAATACCTTGGTGATTGTGAAGATGCTATGACCCCATCTATATGCATGATCATCAAGTTTATTATTGATGATCTAGAAACTCATGTTAAGGATGAGCAACATGCCAAAACGTGTACTGGGGAAACTCATAAATTGTCCAAAATTTGGGACATGCCCAAGTTCATCTAGTATAGTGCTAATAATACATTACTTATTTCTCATCAAGTCAACATGCTATTGCAAAACCCTCCTAGCACTATCTACCATTTGAAGGGGTAAATCTAAAATCAAGTTGTTATTGGTTTAATTTTTGTTTTTTTTGGTAATTTTGGTTCTTAATGTTTTTGTTTAAATTTTGTTATGTTTGTAGGTACAAGATTAATGGTCATGGGTTGATCAAGAGCAACCAGCTCTTACTTTTAACCTAAGTAACATTGGATGTATTTACTAAAGACCAAGGAGTGAGGTTCACTATGATGAAGCAACTCAAAGGTATCTTTGGTAGATATACCATGCCCTATGCCAAATCCTATCATAGGTGCTTGGCAAATGGGACAACTCATAGTTGGTGGGGAATCCCTGATTTTAGCATGGATATGCATATCCACTTTAGTGCTCCTACACTACCTTCATCTGACAAGACAAGTAAGACTTTTCTTTTTGTTATTTTTTGTTCTATTTTATTTTGATGTTATGTCAACATTTTCATGATTACATAGTTAGAGGTTGTCTTGGCTTTAAGTGTTTAAATTCTTTTATTGGTATGGCTACAAATTTTTGTTGATTGGTCATACTTGTTATATTTTTGTTTTATACGATGTGCTTATGCCTAAGATAATTGGCCTTGTTGCATTGTAGGAGCTACCTCCTCCACCATCACATTGGTCATTTTGGAATATTTTGAGGAGACTCTCATGCTCAAGTATGGTGATGTGGATTTGGTGTAAGAGTGGTTGGCTAGTAGGGTGCCTAGGAATGTCCAAGCAAACATCACTGATGCAAGTTTGCTTGATCTTTTCATGAACCCTAGCTCAACCATTCCTACCCCCAAGATAGTGAACATCATCAAATCCTTTGACAAAGGAATGAAGAATTTAATCACCCCAAGTCCATGATGTGTTTGTCACCTTGGCCATTAATGGATCCACCTTCAGTGATCTCTTTGGTATTTCTCATGAGGGCTTAAATATTTTCACCAATATAGGTAAAGAGGTGGACCACTAGGAGGAAGTGGAATGATGCTTAGATACTCTTCATGGCCACAAGAAATTCTCTCTTAACCAGTTTTGGGTTATAGAGGCTAGAGAGGCATATCCCTTATTTCTCTCTCGGGCGTTCCCTAAGTTGTTATCATAAGAAAAGATCATGGACATTCAGAAAACATGAACCATGAATAAGGTCCTTTTGAAGGATGCTCAATTTAACTAGGTTGTTCATTTGGCTTTCAAGCTATGTGGGGAGATTCTTAAAGTTTGGAATAACCTTAAGAAAAAATGACACATACACTATGCATTTTTTGTAGAAAATATAAGGAGGTTCATAGAGTTCCTAGTGTTGAGGAAGGATGGAAAATGGGTAAGCCAAGACCAATCCCACCTCTCCAAGTCTTGGGTGAAAGATGTTTATCCCATCATGTAGGCTCAAAATCCACTAGAGTATATCAAGGAGTCACTATCTATTACCACTAAGGGACTTAGTAGTAGATGTTGTGCTACCCTTGATAGCATGGAAATTGAGCCCTAGGTTGAGTGTTGGAATGATGAAAAGGCCAAGAAATTATGTTCTAAAGTTGAAGGTATAGTTAGAGCCAAACTAAAGAGGCCTATGATTGAGGAAGCAAAACTCCAAGATAAGGTTTGTTGTTAGCCTCAACTAGGCGTGTAATGTGGTTACATGTATGTTTTAGTTTTTTCTACATTTTTAGTTATTTTATGGCTTTCATTTTTATGTTTTTAGGTTATTTTGTTATTTTTTTTTAGGAAAAATATGCTAAGTTATTTTATTTTTTTGTTGGTATTGTAGGCAAAAAATAAGAATTGATAGCCCAAGCAGTAGTAACAAAGGCAAAGCAAAAGTGCCTAGAGGAGGACCCCCTACAACTGCATGAGATTGAGGGATTATTTGATGTTGCATTGGATGATTTTGATGCCATATTTGATCCCTCACAACTAGGTGAACCCCTTTCTATCATTTCAAGTGACACTCTAGGTATATATGCATCTTGGTTCAGAGGTTCAATTTTTTTTGTTTTATGTTTAAGCTTGATCTTAATCTTTTGTTGATCATTATGCTTATTATAGTAGCTAAGCCTTAGCACACTTCTTTAACCTCCACATTCTACATGAAGCCATGGGTAGACACTCTTGATAAGAGGGAATTGATGCATGGGATGACTAAAGACATGATCAATCGGTTGTCAGATTGCTTCCAATGTTGGTAAGAACTTAGCTTATCTTGCACTTTTAGTTTTTCTTAGTTGTACTATTTTAGTTTTCTTGTTTTTCATTATTCCTTGGTAATTTGGTCATTTATCATTTTTTAATATGTCATTTTGTGTTGTTTTTAGTGCCTAATATTAGATGGCATCCTAACTACCCTATTGATATTAACACCTTGTCTAGCTTGCCATCTAACGTAGAGAATGTTCTATGGAAGTTGTATAAATGTCCAACTAAATGTGCATTTTCATGTGCTAAAACTTCATGGGAAATCTAGTGTTTCAACAAGTTCTTTTCGGAATGAGTTGTAGCATTGGAAAAGAAAAATAAGAAGCTAATTGAGGCAAACAAAGATCTCAAAGATCACATGGGTGAAAGAAGCCTAGCATGGGTGACATTTCCACATACTATTTTTAGAAAATGGAGTGAATTTGATGCCATGGAGGTATCAAAACTTATCACACATAGTAACTTAGCTAGATCTAAACACTTGTAAGCACATGCATGTAGCTATAATTTTGTCAACAATCAAGAAAAATTTGTAGCTAAATTTGTGGCCTAAGACCTACATAAACTAAACCCCAACAACTTTTAAAGGTTCCACATTTTTGACATTTCTAGGCATATTTTCCATTCAAGAGATCCTACAATCTTACATAGGCACAACTTCTTGAATCTCTTAGCATGAAACCTCTATGGCCTTTGTAATCCCTATTATTCCCCCTTGAGATTTATGAGATTTTGGTATCAACACTAAGCACTTGGGCACTAAGAATTCTAGAATTACCCACTTTTGTGATCAAAATTCCTTGCACCTCTCATCCCACAATATAGCTAACATAGCATTTCAAATCTAGTGTAAGAGAAACCAAGGTTTTGTAGCATCTACAGTGGTAGAGCCTCTAAATTATGAAGCTAACTATAGTAGTTTCAACAGATTCTAAACCCTTGCCCAAGTGAACCCCCTGCTCTCCTCTCAAGAACAACTTTGTACACATTTCTAGACTCTACCTTTATTTTTGAATAAATTTTATAGTTTCATTCGTGTATAATTTAGATCTTTTTGCTTTATTTTTAGTGCATTTATTGTCATATCTGCATTTCATACTTTGATTTTCATTATCTTGTTTTTCCCTCCTTTAAGTCCTTAGGTGGTTTTCTAGATTGTCTAGGGTATCTCAGATCCTATTTTCTTTTTCATGGAGGCCCTTGGGATCTAGGTTCAAAGAAGTTTTGCTAATATTTTTCAATTTTTTAGTGGCTGATATTTTTAGTCACAATAGTTTTCTAGTGCTAGAAGTAGGGCCTCCACTCAATTTCTACATCCAATCCTATGTGCCCCATTGCCAACGTTCCTTGTGAGTTCAAAATCTTTAATTTTATAGCAAAAAACATTTAAGTCTTCATAATACCCAACGTTGACATCCATACCCCTTACAACCAAAACTCAGCATTAAGGTTATAGGTGTTTGGCTTTTCATAATTTTGACAATAGTTGTGAATCTCAAGGCTAGTGTTGGTTTTTTGTTCCAACTTTTACCCCTTTTTTCTACAAATATTTTCCAATGAGGCCAACATTGGTGGTTTCACCACCCAAATTCTCATATCCCCTTACTATAAAAATTTTTCTAGCAAAGGCAATGTTGGCAACCTACCAAAACCATTTCTTATGGAAAGTTAAAGTTTCCACTTTGATTTTCAACCAAACTTTTCCCAAAGTAAATCCCCTCCCCTTAACATTGCCAAGAAAGGTGTAAGATTTTTTTCATTTTACCCCCTTTCTATCCCCTTTTCCTTCTCAGCATTTTTAGGACTATTAATTTAGTCCAGTTGGGGTTTGATACCTATTTCTTGCCTCTTTTAGTAAATGAGGGTATACCCCCCTTGCACAATGACTTACTATTTATAGCTTGTAATCTATTTTTAGCCATTTAATTCCTTTTAGCCTAATTAAAAATTCCATTTTTTGAAATTTTTATCAAACCTCATTCGTTTATAACCTTGTTAAGAAATTATAAGCATTTTACAATGTCTTTAACCTATTGACTATCGTACCCTTTAAATTCACTGGCAATAGGTCCAACCAACAAGTTGTGAGGGTATACAACCATAAGGACCCTATCATGATCAAATGTAGATACTCTCTAAGACTTAGGGGGCAAAGTCTTGACTTCTTAGTTATAAATGAAGATCATTATAACTTCATTTGTGCTAATATTTAGGCTGGCATTTTGATTCCTTACATGGAAGTAGAGGCCAAGAGGGAATTCAAACTTCTAAGACATGATGGGAAGGAATTCATATGACCAAATATCCCTCAATGAAAATCATGCATGAATGCTATCTGAATTAATTGAGAATGGATGAGGTAGATGGAAAGGCTAGCTCAAATGAGTAGCAAGAGGAGGAGGATGAGTTCAAGGTAGAATCTGAACATGAAAACATCATAGGTGGGTTGTTTCAACAAGCAATCCCCAAGGCCATAGTACTTACCTCCACCCCCTTTGTCTCCTCCTTGTAACACAAGCCACAATCCTCTACCCCTTTTTACCTCACCATGTTTGAGCCCACACTAGTCATAGCCATGCATCAAACATAATCAATGCCATAGTCCACCACATTCTATTTCTTCATGTTACTTACCACCCAACCCAAGTCTAGATGACCATCAATGATGGTTTTCATCACCACCAATTCTTTAATCATTCAAATGAGGTCCACCATAGGACCTCTAGTAACCTAGGGGTCACATATGCCTTTCATCCCTTTTGTGCCCTAGATACTAGCACAAACCTCTTTTTCTTTATTTGGTCCATCCACTACCATGATGAAACAACCTCTTCCCTCAGTGCCATAACCAATAGCAAGGCCATAGGCCTTCTAGAAAATATTGCAACCCATTATATAGATCCCATAATTGATAGGGGTACCCTAGAGCCTAGATTAGATCTTCAAAATGATCTAGGACTTGACCAAGGAATTGAAGAGGTTCAAAGTCTCTACATATCAAAGCGTTAAGATCATGAACTTTTACTAGGATGATCCCATCAATCCCATGGTTCCACCTCTAATGCTTCCTCCTAGTATCCACATCCCTCAATTTACAATGTATAATGGAAAAGGTGACCTACGCACTCATCTCATAATCTTTTGATCTAAGTACTTTTTGTTACAAGCATGGCTACACACAATCATGAGGATATTCCCTATGTCCCTTATTGAAAAAGTGCTTGACTAGTATTGTGCCTTACTAAGAGGATTTATATCCCCCCTTGAAGGCTTGATCATGTAATTCATTAAGTATTTCAAGTGTAAGTTGAGGTTTTATACCATCCTTGATCAACTAATGAAGGTTAAGTAGGGAGCTCTTGAACTAGTGTAAAAGTTCATTGAATGATGGAATGGTCTACTTAATGAGATACTAGAGCCTATAGCTAAAAATCACCTTTTGGCTATATTCAAAAGGATGGTTAATGATTTCATCAAGTCCAAACTGTACTACCTTTATCCATGATCACTTAGTCAAGCATTCTCCTAGACTAAGAACATAGAGGATGCCATGGAGGCTAGCCACAACCCTACCTACATGGCATATAAGAACCAGTGCATGTGAAGCGACAAGAACAAAGGTAAGCAAAACAACATGAATGTTGCAATGGTAGCCAAGGAAAATAAAATAACTAACCATGGGCCAAGATCCAATTAACCTAAGGTCCATGCTAACAACCAAAACAACCATCCTTCAAAATTTGGGACCATTGCATTGACTACTTCCAAACCTAGCTTTTAGTGAAAGGATAGAATGAAATATACTATGTTACCTTTAAAATTATCTAAACTTTTGGATCAACTATTGAAGAGTGGAAGGATCCAATATAAGAAAGTGACTGCAAATTCCCATAATAGGCATGAGAGGCTATGTGAAATAGCTAAGGATTCCACTCGAGAAATAAAAGATGACCCTCACATAGCCAAATACTTCAAGCTTAACTACTTTTGCCACTATCGTCAATTGCCTGGTCATGACATTGACTTCTACCATGTATTGAAGGATGACTTACAAAAGATGATAGAAAGGGGCAAGCTAGTTCTAGATGCTTCTAATCTTGTTCAACCTTAGAACCAATTGACACATATGTACAAAGACTCATTGAACACCAACAATGTCTCATACATTGCATTGAAATTAAATGTTGATGATAATTGAAGGCCTACAAGGGAACTGTTCATGATTTAGGCATTCCCTCACCATGAAAGGGGCTCTTTAGCTTCCACTAGCTTAAGATCCCATTTTGTTATAAGGATACCATTGCCAACACCCCCAAAAGAGACTTTTGTCATCAAGGTTCCCTAGCCAACTACAACTAAGCCTACCCAAACAATGATACCACAAACTCCCATTATGGATAATGCGACAACCTCTTCCTTACAATCAATTAATGACAATTAAAATTCCTTAACTAAATAGCAAAAGAAGTCTAAGAAAAATCCTAGTAATAAGGATGAAAAGTAGGCTAAGGCATGGAAGGAAGTGGACCCACTAAAATCCACTCCCATATCATTAGTACTCATGACCTCATCAACCTAGACTATTTTAATAAGCAAACTATGGAAGGGTCCTAAGATCCAAGAGAAGAAGAAAGAGGAGAAGCCACAATAACAACTACCAAAACATGAAGTGCACATTTTTGGATGCATGAAGCAATTTAGGCACAACTAAGGCAACAAGCCCATGGAAAATGAAAAAAACTTCCTAATTGTGATGGAGCAAGTTAAGAAGTCTCTTAAATAAAAAAACACAATCTTGAGCCTCTATGACTTAATCATGTCTTCTACTACACATCATGAAGCACTAGTCAAGATGTTTACTTTTATTCATGTTAGCAATGACATTCCTACTAGCAAAAAATTAATTCATGTGGTGATGGTACCTCCCTCAACTAAGGAGATAAAAGTCAACATCACTAGTGCTTTATAATAGAAAAAACAAAGCCAATCCCCAAAATGGTGAAGTGACCAAGGCTCCTATTTTTATCACAATATGGATAGGTCAATAAAGATGCATCGAGTGCATGTGGATAATGTGGCTACAAAAAATATCATCCTATCCACCTTAGTTGAACATTTAGGCTTGATGGAACAAATACAACATACAACAACGTTAGCTCTCAAATCTTTTAATGGATCATGTGTTGCTGTTAAGGGGTCCATCTCCTTAGACTTTGTGGTATGGAATCACTTTCCCACAACTACTAATTTCTTGGTGGTAGAGAAAACACTAGGATTTAACCATATCCTGGGAAGACTTTGGTTGGCTCAACTATGATTTATATCCTTACCTATCCACTAAGAAATTCATCTACCTTACAAGGGAGGTGAAATCATCATCCATGGTGATAATGTAGTTTTCCTAGCTATTAACAATATATAGTTTCAAGAAGAAATTTCCAACTAGAAAGCCAAGTAACTTGAGGGAGATAAGAAAGCAAAAACAACAACGATGGGTAGGAAGATACTCTATGAGGAGAGATCCCTTTTAATATCATTAGTGAAGGGTATGGAGAGTACAATCTTATGTAAGATAGGTTGTACACATCTCCTAATCTCTCGAAGATTAGGAAACACTTTCACAAGTGATTTACACCCCTGATCCTTCCACCCTATGCCCTTGTAACATTGTGACCATATATACTGATAGCTGGTTAGCCTAGCATTTATTTTGCTTATGAAATTTTGTTTAATTTGTTTTAGTGTTTGTTTTGCAAGTTTACATTTGTTTACATTTTTATTAAAACCTTTTTCCTTTTAGAAGCATGATATAAATTGCAAAAATCTCATAAGAATTATAAAACATGAAAAACCATAAAAAATATTAAAACATAAAACAAAAAAAAAATATTTCCTTAAAACGTAGGCCTACCATGGCCTACAAGTGGAAACATTGTAGGCTCACCATGACCTAAAACTAGCAAACTAACCAAACAGCTTAAGCTCTACCATGGCCTAAAATTAGCAACATCGTACGGCCTACCATGGTTTAAAACTAGCTAACCAACTAAATAACCTTGGCTCATGATGGCCTAAAACTAGAAAATTTTATTACAAGTCATGTACTTTTTTAGCCTACAACCTTATAATTTTTTTAAACATTTATAACCAAGGTAGCCAATGTAGTCACTTACAATGTTCACAACATTTATAACATTGAAACATTAAAATGATATAGCCAAAGCTGAAACTAAAACTTAAAATTTAAAATGATTATAACATACATAGTCATTGTTACACTATGTGGCAAAATATTTAAATAATAAACAATAACCATAAAATATATATAACCAAGATCTTTTCTTACACTAGTCATCAACGTCAAAAATAATAAAACATCATGTAGTCAACTAACTAAAAATTGAGAATAGATAACTAAAGGATGCTAAGGGGCATCTGAAGGAGGAGGTGATGAGGCATCCCTATCTTCACCATTAGAGCTTCCAATGTCTTCTAATTCCTGAAACATAACAATATAAAACTGATTAGTAACAAGAAAAAAGGCCTATAACTTAAAAACAACATTAAAACCAAAAAAATAATACTAAAAATAATCTATCAAACCTATGGGGAATCCACCTTGATGAATTCTAGGAGTAGATGTTAGAGACTAGTCTCCAAATGATGGAGAATCTAGACTTTCATCATGTTGGCCTATTCAACATCTCCAAAATTAATACTTGTAAGGATGTTTGTTAGATCCACTCTAGTCTAGTGGGTGGGCCCTATGACACCATAGTTGTAGAAGTCTTACTTGTATCTATAGTGACCTAATTTTTAGAAGATTCATCCACTTTAAGAGTGCTTTCAAAAAGTTGGTAAGCACTCTCAACCTAAATCCCCTAGATGAACTCTCTCTTGGGTTGTTCAGTCATCTCCTCCTTAAGACACTTAAGGTATGCCTCCTTGTTAGCACTATACTTTCTTTTATGATCCTTGTGTGTCTATCTCCACCCTAGGACACATGCACAATAATCCTTCTAGTCCTTCGATTTTCAGGATATGAGATCCATCTACATTCATTGCTTTACAATCTCCCTAGCAAGCTCCACCTTGTCATAAATGGCATTCTAGTAGTAGGTCAATGTGATCTCTTTGGTTCATAAGTTCTCTAACTTAGTCACTTGGGCTTCCAAAAATTTCTTATAATCCTAAAGATTCTTGATTTTCTTGGCTTTCCACTTGGTCTCCTCCTTTAAGATCATCACCTACTCCCATAGGGATTTATTGGACCTTTGGATTTTTCATGAAGTCTATGTATATGAAATTGCAAGATTAGTGGTATTTTTGTACAATTCACATGGTACATTGTCCACCTTGATAGGAAGCTTTGGAAAGAAGCCAACCTCCATTTCATGGCTCAACTAATGGCACTATAAGCAACACATAATCACAAATATAATCATAAGCATAATCCACAACCTAAGTTAGCCACAACACAAAATAGCAAAGCAACTAAGGCAAGTAGACATAGTTCCTATCAATCTCAAGTTCAACCTATTGCAACTAGTCAATGGATTATTGTAATGACTGAAAACATTAGTGGCTAGAATCACTAAGGGGTCAATGAATGCACAGCTTTAACCTCATCACTGCATGATGGCCTTGTTGGAAAATGGAGGCGAAGCATCCTAAACGGTCTTATCAATCAAATAAGAACCTTTCCAATTGCAATTGGGATGGTGGGTGTAATTGAGGGGTGGCATGATTAGCCAAAATGCAAATGCAAATAATGAAAAATGGTGTTATGTGTCAAAGTAGTATTTCACGGTGCTAAGTGTAGAGTGTAGCAATAGAATGGAAAAAAGTGTAGCCAAGTGTTTTGACTAAAACGAGGGTGTCAACCCATGGAGAGTACCACCTGAGCATAATATGGCATGGAAATGCATGAAAAAGTGCGAAAGGATGCAAGAAAATACTAGAAATAGGAGAGAGAAATGGAATACCACCCCAAATTGGGGCATAGTTAACTCCAAAAGGGTCTTAGAAGATACATAGTGTACAATGTGAATAATGGGAGCATAGTCATAGTTTTGGTGGTTTCGAGCCATGAAGTTTTGTGTTCATCATGATGAACTGTGCCTATTAAGTTGGCCACCATAGTGTACTATGCAGTGTTCTATAGGGCTACAATGGGATTGCAATGTATCATGCAGTCTAGGGCTATAACAAGGCCAAAATGTACCATGTGGTGTAGTTATGCCTCTCTGCTAGTGTGGTGTGCTCTAGGTCTCATTTTCCCATGGAGCTAACTGCCAAGATGCCAAAATGCCAAATTCCAAATGAAAATGCCAACTACCAATAGGTGAAAATTGGAAGCCCCTTGTAAAACATTGGGGTGCAAGGGTATTTATAGGACTAGGATTAACCAAAAATGTGGATCAAGTGCCACATGGTACTATAGTAGGTGGGACTATGAGAAAAAATTTAGAAAATCTTGAATTTTGGAGGTGACTAGAAAATTTGAAAAAAAATTCTAACTTTGGCTGCTATGCTTGTCCCATGTTATGCACAGGATGCAGGATGCTACCCAAGAATAGGGAGTAGCATGGACACTTAAAAGAGTTTGGTAAAAATTGTAGTCCTTGTTCTTACTATGCTAGCTACTCTCTAGAGTGTAGTAAGAGGGGTGGCCTCAAGAGTTAGAAAATCTTCCAAATGCCTCTTCCATGTTGGAACCATATCACAACACTTAGAAAAATTTTTGCAGCTTGCTACACTTACCTTGTGTTATGCATAGGACTTGTAACTCAGTAGTTAAAATTTTTTTTTCAAAACTGGTGTCCCATGCTGGCTATGCTAGCTAATCTCTAAAGCATAGTAGGGGCAATGGAAGCATAGCACAACACTTAGAAAAATTCTACAAAGCTGGTCATTTGTGTGTTGGCTATGCTTGCTATGCTCTAGAGCATAGTAGCTATAGTGCTGAGAGTAGCAACTATAGTGCCAAGCGTAGCAGCTACAGTGTTAAGCATAATAGCTATAGTGTTAAGCATAAAAGCTATAGTGTCAAGCATAGCAGCTATAATGCTGAGTGTAGTAGCTATAGTGCCAAGTGTAGCACAACACTTAGAAAACTTTTTTGCAGCTTGTGTCATCATTTTGACACTTAGCCAAAATTGCAAAAAATTGGCTAAGGAAGTTGACTACACTCAACACTTAGAAAAATTTGGGCAAAGTGCCACTATTTTGGCACTTAGCCAAATTTGTAGTCAAGACGTTGAGACCTCAAATTTTGTGGTTTTTCATCCTTGGCCATCCCATGCATGAACTCGATCTTGTCCAAGATCTCTACCCATGATTTCATGCTAAATGTAGGAGTAGAAGCCTATGGCTTAAGAACTAGATCAAGCATAACAACCATCAAATAGGTTAGAATAAAAACTAAAACCACAAACTACAACAAATAGCACTAAGTCATATGCATACTTGGGGTCTCCTTTTCATCTTGGATCATAATTGAGGGCTCTCTAGGTAGAGTCTCATCAAATAGGGTATCTAGGACATCTAGATCAATGTTAGCCAATCCTTTTGCCTCATGCTACTACAAGAGTACCTCCTTTGTACACCTCTATTCCTTCTCTGCTATGATAGCTACACACCTTTGCTCCTCCTCTACAGTGGTAGCATGGGCTACCATGTCTTGATGCTTATCTACAACCATGATGCATAAAAAAAGTTAGCATATGAAATAACCATATAGCCAAAATGTAAAACATAGAATTACGAATTAGAAAATCATAGTTAAAATGCACGGGTAATCACCTGATGTAACTTGCTAAGCTTCAACTTAAGCTTCTTCTTAGAGGGTTGCTCTGCCACTAGTGGTGGTTCCTCTATTTTCCTTTTGAGATTAGCTTTGGCTACCCCATTAGCCTCTATGCATAGCCCTCTAGACTTATCAATGTTAGCCTCCACCATGTGAGGCTCCATCCCTGTGCTATTAGGGGAAGCACATTACCTACCACTAACTCCCTTAGTGGTCATAGACAACAATTTCGCTACACCCTTTAGTGGGTTCTAGGCCTACATAGCTGGATAAATATGCTTTATCCAAGGCCTAAAGAGTTGGTCTAGGTCCTAGGACATAAACCCCACATTCTTCCTCACCATCATGAACTTTGCAAATTTCTTCAAATATGCCACAAATAATGCATAATGCATGTGTCATATCATAAAAGCATCTTCATGAAGTTTGTAGGATTTCCTCACATACTCCCATAGCCAGATGAGTAGCCCATTTGGACAATTCACCTTATATTGGAACCTTCATAAACACTAACACCTGTGCTATGATAATCACCGTATTTTATGACAGCAACTTTAAAAAGGCATGGGATCTAAATGAGGGATAGGACTCCCTTGTTTCAAAGACCTAAAAATCATCTATGGCCAACCAAAAATGGCCACAATGAGCACCATACCATCCCTCAATCTCCTCGTGGTGGCTTGCCTCCTTTGTTGTTTTGGTGGCACCTTTCATCCCATCAAAGGGAAAACCAAACAAATCATGGAATGTTTTCTCACTAGTAGGTATAGTGATTGGCACACCTCAAATTATGGTATTAAACTACATGGCTCTTATGTAAAAGGAGTCAATCAGGTTCACCATCTCAATAATAAGAATGAAAGGGCTAGGTGCCATGAAGACATCAAGCAAACCTACATGGATAATGTTATCTTGGATGTTCCTAGGGATTCACTCCCTAAACCATTATTGTATTAGGTTCACTTGATCATATTTTAGGATAAGACCCTCCTTGAGGTGTTCTAAAATAGCCAAGGTGATCTTGAAGGAGGTGGAAGATCTTGCAAGGTAACAACAAAAGTTTACAATGGCATAGGCACATTCAGTAAGACCAAGATATAACAAAAACTAGAATCATAAGTTAAGGCCAAAAAATACTTAAGACCTAATCAGTTATAAAAAAATTAAACATAAGGTAATAAACCATTCTTTTTTCTTACCTTTCTTCTTGTTGTCTGGTGAGGGTTGTGTAGAGGTTCCAATGACAACATCTTTTTCCTTAATGTGCTTGGGGTCCATGCACCAACTATGTGTTTTATTGACAAGCACATACTTCTTGAAGACAAGGTTGAAGATATCAGTGTATTTATTAAAATCATTTTTTAACTAATCAACCAAAATGGTTCTGATCTTCAAGCCTTTGGTAAATATGCTTAACATAGTGTTCCACCTAGATTGCATTTTTGACCTTCCACAGTCCTTATCAACTTCTAGTTATTTAGATTTGTCAAAAATAACTTAGTTTTTAAAAACCTTAGCCACATTGCTGAACCTCCCACCCACACTAACCAACATGGGTCTAGTATGTTCACCCTAGGGATAGTCCATAACACTTCTTAAAGCCTTAAATGATGATGAAATTCACTTTAACTACCTTAGTATCCCTTACTAGCCTCTTGTAGTCAATAGTTGTTAAAACTTGAGTTGATTACCATTCCATGAGCCTTTTCCACACTAGTGAATCATCCATCCATATTAACTAGCATAGGAGTCCTAGGGGTAGGCCATCAAACCTTTCTTAAAGCCTTAAATGATAATGAAATTCACTTTGAAAACCCCAATACCCCTCAATAGCCTCTGATAGTCTCTAGTTTCTAAAACTTAAGTTGATTCCCATTCCTGAAGCCTTATCCACATTGTTGAGCCCTCCACCCATGCTACCTAGCATGGGCCTAGCATGGATGCCATGTGTATAAGTCATGAAACTCATTCTATAGTCAAAAATAGCCTTATGACCTACCCTGCTAACCTCCAAACCCTACCGCAAACCTCCAAAGTCTTTAGATGATATGAAATCAATCAAAAATAGAAAAAATCTATCATTCCCCTTCCATCAATGCAATGGCCATTTTGCCTAATGTGTCTCATGGTGAATGACTATATGAAATACCAAGAATGCCTCAAATTACTCAATTTTAATACCAAATATTGACCCTTGACCCTTGCATCAAGAAAGCTTTGAAACCCTATCAAATCTTATCAAAAGTAAACCCATGCTAAGGGGGACCCTATACACATTGGGTAGTATTGCCCTAGCTTGGATAAATAGGGTATGGCCAAATATTTCCAATATTTTCATCAAGATTGACATGTGTTAACCTCTTGACCTTTTCAAAAAATTTAGGAGCCAAAATTTGCTAAAACTAATCTCATTTTATGAATTCCCCCAATTCCATGCTATCATTTCATTAGTTTCACTTTGAAAACCCTCATCCATGCTAGCCAGAATTGGTCTAATGTGGGTACCTCAAGGGAAGTCCATGGGGAATCATAGATGGACCAAAATTACTTTAGGCTACATCATATCCACCCTACAAACACATAAAAATTTGACTAGAAATTGCAAAAAAAAATTCTTCCTTGATCATCCACATTAGAGAAACACTACCTAGCATGGCTTCAACATTTATCCAAGGGGAGTAACTTCTAGAATCATCTAGGAACATTCAAAACTTCCAAATTTTGATCCTAGGGTTTGGCCATCGATACCAGCAACCCTAGGGGCTTACATGCATGGTCGAGTTACAATCAAAACTTGCCTAGATCTGACATTTCAAGTTATCCACACTAGGGGATGCTTGATCTATGCTAAGTAGTGTGGCTCTAGTATTAATGAGCTATCTTTCCAATTTTGATAGTAGATCAACACCTTTAGAAGCCAAAAACCTACACTAGTAAAGCCTAAGATCCCACAACCTTGAGTTTATAGCCTTTTGACCATGTTTTAACCTTGGAAACTAGCCATACCCCCTTATGCATGCTAGAGTAATGCTACCTAGTGTGGATCAGGGGGGTATGATCATACATTACCTAAAATATCCTTGAAACCTTGTCCAATTTGACCAAAAACCTTTAAGAATGACTATTTACAACTCTAGTAGCCTCAAAACTTGATCGATCTACTTCTAGAATCACCCTAGTGTTAGAAAGCAAGTGTGCCCCCCTTGAACCATGTTGGAGCCATGTTGGCTAGCATGACCCCAGCATAGATACATCGTCTTACTTTAACCACTAAAACTACCTTAAATGATCCCAAAACTTGATTGGCAAGCATCCAACTACAAAACCTTGGCTTTGGCTATAGATTGACCTTGTTTGATCCTACCATAACCTAGATCTGGATATCCACACTGATCCCCCTTCCATCCAACCTAGTCAATGTGGCTCTAGGGGGTATAACCTCAAGACCTTCTTCTTCACTAGTTCTAACCTCCAAAATAGTGAATCTTTATTAATCTATGCCTACACTATCCTAGGAAGGCTCTAGAGTACTAATTTTAGTACTTTATATACTACAAAACCCACTTTCATTGGAATCCATGCTAGGGCCATGCTAGCCAACATGGTTCTAGTGTGGATGCCATTTCTAGGATTCAATGAAGATTCCCAAGGATTGAAATTGGTGCCCAAATTAGCCTATTTCCTTTCCTAGTCTACTGAACTAGCCATGCAAGTCACCAGGAGTCAAAAACTACTCAAAAAAACCCTATATAATCACCTAGCTATTCCATCCATGTTGGGGGTTATCCCACCCATGCTAGCTAGTGTGGATCTAGTGTGGGTACCTTGAAAACCTTTCTTTTGGCCTAAAAAGCCTTAAAATAGTTTTAATAGATATCCAAACTCATTTATCATCCTTGATGCCTTAAACCATGGTCTACTAAGGCCAAAAACTAGCAAGATCTAACCTGTTTTAACCATGTTTCATCATATGTGCTCTATTTTGCTTGATTTGGCCTTGTTTCAAAGTGTTTTGACCCATTTCAACCTTGTTATACATTATTGACCTTGTTTAACATATACATCATTTCAATCTCATTGTATGCATCTTATTTTTTCTATTATAGCCTCTATTGATCCTTGCTTAGCCCTTGATTAATGTTGAATGATTGGATTTGACCTTCCCTAATCATCATTTGATATCATATAGCCATGACCCAATGAGGCCTAAAACTAGCATCATGGCCTACCAAGCCATAAACTAGTAAGCTAGTGATCCTAGTTGGCTATATTCAACATTATTTTTCATACTTATATGATGCTTTGACATTGTTTTAACCTTGTTTGACCTATGTTTAACATTGTTTTACCTATATTTACCTATCATAACTTTAGTTAGCCTTGTTTGCATGATTTTATAGCATGATGGAATTATTTATTCATCTTTACCTAGGTGTCACTTAATGTGCTTATGGTTGACATGTAGGATTGGATTATGACTACCTAGGGTCAAATCAATTTTCCTTTGAGCCTATGTAGGCCTCATGGTGATGTTAAATGATATATTTATCTTAATCCTAAGAGTCTTGTCAACCACATAGCCTCAACAAGTAAACCTCTAGAATGGCCTCAAAATCTAGTGAAGACCCTTGTCCTCAAAGTTGGTAACATTACTGAAGAATCTCTAGTTGAGGTTCCTATTATGGCACATAGTGGTGAGGAGAAAACATTAAAATAGAATTCCTCATTTGAACCTCAACAAGCTTAAGACATACCAAAGTTCTACAAGATAACATTTAAGGCATTTTCCTAGTCATATGAAGATATGTTAGGCCTAGACCCATGTTTAGTACAACATAACATCATACTAGATCCTAACATCATAAAGCAATTAAGAAAAAGTTTAAAATATTAGAATTGATTTGGCCTTAGTAGTTCATGATGAAATGACAAAATTATACCAAGATGGTTTCATTAGAGCTATTGATTACACAAAATGGGTGTTCAACATAGTGGTAGCTCCTAAGAAAAATAGGAGTATTCATATTTGCATAGATTTTTTAGACCTAAATAAGGAAACCATCAATGATGACTTCCCTTTGACTAGTATTGACCAAATTATCAAAACTTCAGTTGGGCATGCCTTATTATCCTTTATGGATGGGTTCTCAAAATACAACCAAATTAGGATCAACATAGAACATCAACTTAGTGAAACCTTCATGATTCCTTGAGGTACCTTTTGTTATACTATGATGCCCTTTGGCCTAAAGAACATGGGAGAAACTTAGTAGAGAATCATGACATACATTTTCAATGATTACATGCTAGGTTTTCTCAACGATTATGTAGTCGATATAGCTATTAAGTCCAAAATGGCCAATGATCATACACATGACCTAGACCTTGTGCTTAAATGATGCCTCAAGTATGAGCTTAGACTTAATCCTAAGAAGTATGTCTTCGATGTCAAAACTAGTAAGATGCTTGGCTTTGTACTATTTGAAGTAGGGATATGCATTAATCTTGATAAGGTTAGAGCCATATCTAACTTGGCTTCATCTACTAACATTAATAAGCTCAAGGACTACAAGACATATTGCAATTTATCTGTAGGTTTATAGCTAGGCTTATGAATAAGTTACAACCCATGCAACATTTGCTTAAGAAAGGAGTTCACTATGAGTGGATAGCTCAATGCTAAGAAGCCTTTGAAAACCTTAAGTAAGAGTTGGTACAACTACTAATGATCTATTTCCCACAAAAGGATAAGCCCTTCACATCTACTTTTCTATCTTTGATGCATCCATCGCCTCTCTACTCTATCAAAAATGAGATGATGGAGTAGAGTAACTAGTTTACTACCTTAGCCATACATTGTTTGCTCATGAGACACTATACACTAAAGTGGAGAAGTATTGTCTAGCATAAGTCTTATCATTGAAGAAGTGGAGACACTACCTCTTTAGAAGCCAAGTCAACATCATGTGCAAAGATAATGTACTTAGAGCCATAACAATAAACATCTATGAGAGTAGCTATATAGCCTAATAGAACGTCATAACAATGAAGTCTAACCTTCATTATGTCTCTCAAGCATCAACAAAAGGTCAATCCATAACCATACAACTTACCTTTTTTCCAATTAATGACCATGCAATGATAGACCTTGAGTTCCCTGATGAACATGTTAATACTATTAGTGAAGTTCTTGAGTGGTATGAGGTGGACACGCACTTTGATAGAGCTTCAATAGCCCATGAAACCAATGTCGCTACCATCATAACATTTCCATCTAGTGAAATCCAATTCTTCATATATTGATTTGAGTTTCCATGTACCAACAATATAGTAAAGTATGAGGGTTTGATAAGAGGGATGATGGTAGCATGCATCCTAGGAATAAAGTGCTTAATAATCAAAGGTAATTTGTAACTCATGGTCAACCAAGTAATAGAGATTTATGCATGTAAAGCCAAAAATTTGCAACATTACTATGACCTAGGAAAGCAATTGTTATAACAATTTATAAAAATTGATATCCAACACATACCTCAAAATGAGAATGTTATAGGTGATGTCATTGCAACACTAGCCCTTAGTGTAGTGCCAAATGTGTTTAGCAAGTTACCCAACTTGACTATGAACTATGCTATGTCCATTATGAAGAACATTGAGGATACCTTTGTGTCTATAGTTCATACTATTACCATAAAGGAGGGGTATGATGATATCAAGTTTTACCTTATACATGATGAACCTTCACAAGGCCTTATCACTACTCAAAAGGACACTATATGTAAATGATCAAAATAGTATGTCATAATAAGTGATAATACATTATGTCGATGGTTCTATGATGGCATATTGTTAGTATGCTTAGGTAAAACCAAAGCCTAAATAGACCTAGAGTAAGTCCACAAGGGTGTATGTGGGGAACATAAGACTTAGAGCTATGGATGCTGAGATCAGATGATTAGGTTATGATTGGCCCTATATAAAATGTGATTTCTTGTAGAAAATTAAAACCTTTGATAGCTACCAAGGGCATAGTAACCTAATACACATACCATAGATGAAGTTGCACACCACTTAAATTACTTGGTCATTTCAATGGCAGGGTATAGATATTATTGGATCAGTATTTCCTATGTCTTCTGTAGGGCATAGCTTTATCATAATTGCAACCAAATACTTCACAAAGTAGGTTAAATATATTCTCCTAAGAAGGACAACATCTAAACAAGTCGTCACACTTCATGCTGCAGAAAATTATAGTTTGTTTTGCCATACCTATGAACATAGTCATAGACAATGGACTATAATTTAGCAGGCAAGAAATGAAAAACTTCTATCATGAACTAGGCATTAAGAAATCCTTTTCATTTCCTTATTACCCTCAAGCCAATGAACAAGTAGAAGCAAGCAATAAGGCTATCATCAACTTGCTCAAGAAGATTAACAATAGCAAGCACAAGTGGCATAAGTAGCTTGTCCATGCACTTTGTGCTCATCAAATGATATTCTTTATAGCAATGCGTGTAACCCCTTATCGTTTCATTAATGATTCTAAAGTTGTTTTACCTCTTGAATTGTAGGTGCCATCACTTCAAGTAGCCTTATCTAACTTCATCAATGATGAATAGAATAAGGAGCTATGTACTATGGACCTAGACTCGGTGGAGGAGCAACGGGTATATATGCTTGTTCACATCAAGAAAAACTAGGAGAGGAAAAAATAGTAACACCACCATAACTTGATCAAGCATAAGGTGAAGGAGGGTGACCTAGTCCTTAAGGCTATTTACAAGCATGTGGAAAAATTCTTAAACAACTGGAAAGGACCTTTCTTGATAACCAAGGCCTACAACAATGAAGCATTCAAGGTAGCCGACATGGATGGAAATGAGTTTGCCAATATATTCAATCATTTTATCTAAATCCTTACTACATGTAGCCAACAACCAATATCAATGACCATCATAGCTATCACCAAGTGAGCCTGAACAATAATGTTTCACACAATTGGAAAACTATAAACTTTGTAACATGGTAACCTATGGTATCTTGGTTTTATCATGTTATGTCCATATGTAATATGTTGTAGCAACATGTTTTCCTTGTTTGGTTTTATTGTCCTCTTGGGGTTGTGGTTGCAGGATGAAGCTTGGAAGTCATCATGAAGGTAGTTCATCATGGTAGCAAGTCATCACTTGTCCTTAATGCATAAAATTTGATGAGTTTGTTTGGCTATGTCAAGAGTTCTTGTATCATATCATTTCCCATTACCATCTCCTTGAAACCAAACACATAGCCTTATTATAGCTTTCCTTATCCAAGAACGTCAATGTTAACCAATGATTGACATTCATGCATTGTGGCCATATGACATCCTTCGTCATGACCCACCAACAAGTTCATTGAATGTAATGCATCTTATTCAATGGGAAAACCATTAAGTCCATTGATCATAACACATCTCATTTGATGGGAAACCCATTAACATTGTTAAGTGTAACACATCTCATTTAATAAGAAAAACCTATAAAAGCTAGCCTTGGCAATGGAACCTAATGATGGTTTCACCTAAAAAATGGGAAAGCAAATTGCCAAAATCCAAACTCACCCATGAAGAAACAAAATTTGATATCAATGGCTCTAAAGATGTAAAGGTATGAGCCTAGTGGTCAAAAGACCTTAGGGCAAGGTGATGGTCCCTCAAATGCACTTGTTGAGTGAATCACACTTCAAAAACATGAAGTGCCAAAACCACTAACCTTCCAACATGTCAATGCCATAGCCATGATTTCAACTTTGGATGTAGTATTAGCCTTCATAACCATTTTCATATGACCTCATGACCATTTCTTTATCATAGCCTTGTCCCATCATCACAAGCACTCTTGGGCATGGTTTGGCTTGACTAAATCAAATGTAGAGAGGGAATGTCAATGATGGACCTATAATTATTTTTTGTCTTCTTTGGTAATGCCACTTAGGTTAATCCTCTAAACACCTACAAAGAGGGGCTAATGAGACACTATAAAAAATGCATGTTGTAACCTTTGTAGCCTTTTCCCCATGCAACTCAAGGCTAAACTTCATTGTAAATGTGAAGACTACAACCCATGAGGTGCAATCTCACATACTTTATACATTTATGGCTGAAAAATTCCTTATAAGTGGTCAAAGCCTCATCCCCCAAGTAAAAAAAGTTGTATCATACTTATATTTGGTCTTGAAAAGGTTAAAAATGCCTTTGGGACTACCAAAATTCACATTTTGATAGGTTTTTTTATGGGTAGTACATTTTCCATGTTAGAGATACCTATTAGGGGGTATATCTCACATGCACCCAATGTTGGAGGGTGTGAGATCACCCATGCCTAGCATGGGGAGGGGGTATAACTCTTACCCCTAGTGTTGACATTGCATCCCCCCAACATTCCAGCTTTCCCCATCATTACTCTAGCATGGCTTAGGATTCTAGCATTGCACCAACTCTAGCATTGATCCTGCACTTCAATGTTACTATTGGAAGGCCCAGCATGGGTGGAAGAAGCCAGCATAGGTGAAATTTCCATTTACTATTTTTAGTAAATGGAATGGTTTTGATGCCATGGGGGTATCAAAACTTACTATACATAGTAACCTAGCTGGATCTAAACACCTATAAGCACTTGCATGTGGCGAGAATTCAGCTAGCAATCAAGTAGAATTTGTAGCCAAATTTGTGGTCTAAAACCTATAAAAACCAAGCCCCAACACCATGTAAAGGTTTCACACTTTTGACATTTTTAGGCATATATTGCATTCAAGAGCTCCTGCAATCTTGCATATGCATAGCTTCTTGTATCTCTCAATGTGGAATCTCTATAGCATTTATAACCCCTGTTATCTCCCCTTGAGTTTTGTAAGATTTTGGCATCAATGCTGAGCACCTGGTCACTAAGGATCCCAATGTTGTCCACTTTTTTCATCCAAATCCCTTGCAGCTATCATGCCCTATATAGCCAACATTATAGATTTATTGTAAGAGTAGCTAAGATTTGATAGCATTAGCAGTGGAAGAGCCTCTGGATTATGAAGTTGACTATAGTAGTTTCAATGGATTCTAAATCCTTTTCCAAGTGAAACCCCTTCTCTCCACTCAAGCACAATTTTTTACATATTTCTAGAGTTTTCCTTTATTTTTAAATAAATTTTATAGTTCCATTTATGTATAGTTCAGATTTTTTTTTGCTTTATTTTTAGTGCACTTATTGTCAAATGTGCATTTCAGACTTTCATTTTTGTTACCTTGTTTTTCTATCCTTTGAGTCCCTATGTGATCTTTTAAACTACTTAGCGCACCTTAGATCCTACTTTTTTTTCACAAAGGTCCTTGGGATCCAAGCTCAAAGCTATTTCACTGAGATTTTTAGTTTTTCAATGACTGAGATTTTCATTTGCAACACTATCCATTTATTACTTGATACATCCATTAATAGCCTAAGAGACTTGATATATAGAGGTTGAGAAATATTTCTTAGCCCTAGTCCTATCCTTGAAGAAGTGAAGACACTACCTCTTTAGGAGCAAAGTTAACATCATATGAAAGGATAATGTAGTAAGAGCCATAATAACTAATAAATATGAGAGGAATCAAATAGGCTTATGGAAGTTCATAATAGCTAAGTTTGACCTACAATTGTCCCAATCTCAACAAAAGGTCAAGCTATAGCTACACAAATTACAACTTCCCTAGTAAAGGATAATGTAGCCATCAATCCCTAATTTCTTGATGAACATGTCAATGTTGTTAACGAGGTACCTAAAGGTTATGAGGCTATCATACATTTTTATGGGGATTCTATTATTCATGAGGCCAATGATGCCACCATCATAATATCACCATTAGGTGTAATTCAAACTTTTGCATATTGTTTTTAATTTTCTTGTACCAACAATCTAGGGGAATATGAAGTATTAATTAGAGGGATGATGGAGGCTTATAATCAAGGAATCAAATATTTGATAATAAAAGGTAATTCAAAACTCATGATTAACCAAGTAACTAAGGTTTACATGGGTAAAGACAAACATTTACAACCTACTATGACCTAGCTAAAAAACGTATGCTACAATTTATAGATGTTGGCATTCAATACATATCTTGAACCAAGAACATCCTAGCTTATGCCATTGCAACATTGGTCTTAATTAGATACCAAATTTATTTAGCAAGCTATCTTTCTTAATTAAGAACTATGATCTTTTCATTATGCAAAACACTAAGGGCACCTCTATAGTAGCTATTAACATTGTTTCTCAAAAGGAGTGGTATGACAATATTAATTTTTACCTAATGCATTATGAATCTCCACAAAGCCTAATTTATTTTCAAAATGATGTTGTATGTAAAAGATTATAGTAATATGTCATTATAGCTAATAACACATTATATTGAAGGTCCTATGATGGCATAATGTTTGTGTCCCTAGCCAAAGCAAAAGGACACATGGTCCTTTAGTAGGTTCAAGAGAGCATATGTGGAGGACATATAGGACTTAGAGTTGTGGCTACAAAGATTAGATGATTAGGATACTACTATCCATATATGGAAATAAGCTACTTTTAGAATTTTAAAACCTATGATACCTATCAACATCACAAGTACCTTAATACACATGCCACCAACTAAGTTACACACTACTTAAATCACATGGTCATTTTAATGATTGGGAATAGACATTATTTGACCTATAATGCCTATGTCTTTTGTAGGACATAACTTCATCATCACTACAAATGAACACTTTACAAAGTGGGTCGAAGTTATTCCTCTAAGAAAAATAACATCTAAACAGGTCTATAAATTCATATTAGATAACATAGTATCCCATTTTGGCATACCCTTAACTATAGTAATAGACAATGGACCATAGTTTAGTACCAATAAATTCAAGCCTTTTGTCAATAATTAAGCATCAAATAGTCCTTTCCATTACTATGTCATACACAAGTCAATGGTCAAGACGAAGATATCAACAAGGTCATTGTAAACCTACTTAAAAAGATGTTAAAAAATAGCATATGAAAGTGACATGAATGATTAACACATGCACTTTGGACCTATAGAAAAAATTATAGAACTATAATTGGTGCCACCCTGTATATCCTTGTTTATGGATTCGAAGCTATTTTACCTCTTGAATTGTAGGTTCCATCACTATGGGTAGCTCTATCTAACTTCATCCATAATGAGCAAAATAGAGAACTGGATAACATCAACCTTAATTTGGTGGAGGAGTAATAAATAAAAATGATTACATTGAAAGATATCAACAAAGAAAGAAGCAAGAATATTGTTAAGATCTAAATAGATGAAATTCAATGAAGGAGACCTTGTCCTTAAGGCCATTCACAAACATCCAGATAAGTTCTTGGACATTTAGAAGGGATCTTTTTTGGTTACTAAAGATTAAGACAATGGGACATTCTAACTGATAGATATGGATGGAAATGAATTAGCCAACCTGGTTAACCATTCCTATCTCAAACCTTATTATGTCTAACACTAACCTATGTTTCATTAGCTCTGGGTTTCCTTTGTTTGTAGGTATAAGTGAATGATTGACATCAATAACCTTTGTAACCTACAATAAGAAAGCTAGTGTAACCTCTTGTTTTTATTTTGGCATAACAAGATACTACAAACTTTGTGTAAATATGCAAAACAAAATACAAATTTCTCACATTTTACCAATAGTAACCTATGATAGCTTATATTCTATTGGTTATCTCATGTGGCATTAAGCAATATGTTGTAAATACACGTATTAATTGACTTATTTTCTTTTCCTATTATAGTTGTGCTTGCAAGATGAAGTCTAACATCATCACAAGGATGTAACTCATCATGGTAGCAAGTCAAGATGCAACCTCAATGTAGGAGATTTGTTTAGCTTATCACTGTTGTTCCAAGAGTGCTTACCTCACATCACTTCTATTACTTCTCTTGAGCCATAACCCCATAGCCAAACTATAGCCTTCCCTATCCTAATTACAACAATGACCTATGTTTGATGTTCATGCATTATGATCATGTGATATCTCCTTTGACATACTCTACTACCAAGTTTATTGAATGTAACACATCTCATCAAATGAGAAAGAAAAACAAAATTTGACCTTGGTAATGAAACCCAATGAAGGTATCATGAAAAAAAAGCCAAGAGGCCAATGCATCCTAAAGTCAAATCAATGGCTTCAAACAAACAAAAGGAGGAGCATAATGTCCAAAGAAGCCAAATAGTGAAGTGCTAGTTCCTCTAACACATTATCAAGTAACTAGTAGTTCAAGCACAAAGCATGAAGACATTTTCAATTAGTAAGCATGACACTGCTATAACCTAGTCATGATTTCAACATTTGGAATTCCTTGTTAGCCTATGTGACCATTCCTTGATAACCAATATAGCCTTTATCTCATTCCAAATGCATAGTACTCTAATCACAATCTTATTGCACTATCATGAGTACTTAAGGACATGGTTTGATAGCTACAAAACCAAGCATGAAGAGGAAGCATTGGAGATGGACCTATGGTGGTGTTTTGCATTATTTTTTAATGTCTTTTAGATCAATCCTGAAAAGATCAACAAAGAGGATCCAATGAAACACCTCAAGGAAAAATTCATGTTGCAATATAAAACATCCAAAGCTAAAATTTCTAATTCAATTAAGTGGAAATATAAAGCCATATACAATTACCTTATTTTTTCTAAAAATCCTTCATTATTTCCTTTTATTAATTGCATTTAGGGTATTCTTTAATGTAAAAATTAATATTTTTAGCCCACACATTATAGATCTCATGCATCTAAGCTTCTAGAGGCTAAAAAATGCTTCACAACCTATGAATGCCTTATATCTTAGCTTGTGAAAGTCAAGAAAAGCTCCATAGGCTACAAATTCCATGTACTATAGTTTGTGGGGGTTGAATATTCTCTGCAAGCTACAAAATTTGGTATTTCCAACTCACATGCTAAGCATTATTGTTCCACATGCTAGTCAAAATAAAGAGACAATGTGTGGGATTTAGGATTTAAGCTTACATGCTAGCCATCTTAGTCCCAGATGCTAGGCAACATGTGGGGGTAGTGTGTAAGGCAAGAAATTAGATAAAATTATTCACACACTACCAAGAAATTGTTTATAATAGGTGTATAGTTTGTCAAAAAAAAATTTAGCAATAGTGGTTGAATTAATTCGCAACCAATTAGGACTTCTATAGCCTATTTAAACCCAAATTTTCTTCATTAAAATAATTTTTGGAATACATTACATTTGGCCAAACTAGAGACTTTGGGAGCAGATTAGGTAACTAAAAGTCCTCAACCATTTCTTCCCCAATGCATAGCAATAGAAGTAAGGAGTTTGTTCATTACAAATCAAGCCAAGACATCCTACAAGTCTATATTGAAATCATCAAGCATAATTATTTTCTAGGCTTTAAAAAGCCTTGATTTGTACTTCTATTTCAACTCATTCTTGCATTTAATATAAGAGTTGCAATCATTTTTTTTCTCAAATATTATTCTCTTATTTCCCTTATTCTTGAATCTCACATTGTATTTTCATTTTGTTCATTTCATTATAGTTTTTCCTCATTGTTACATAAATTTGTAATAGATTTATATGTTCTTGGATGATTGACAAGACCATCTAGGATGCTCTAGATTCTTTTTTGAGGCTTGTGGATCTATGAGTAAAACTATTCCATGCTAAAATTTTCAAATCTCTAGCAACGAATTTCTTAGGTGCTACATCCTCATCTTTCTAAACTTGGATTCCTAGGAAGCATCTTAATGCTTCTAGATCCTTCATTTAAAATCCTTCTTTCATGTTTTTCCTAAAGTCTAAAGTCTAATTTTTAGAACATGATAGGAAGACTAAGTTATTAACATATAATGAGATTAAAAATTACACCAATGTATACATGCTTAACATAGAGATTATGCTCAAACATATAAATTTTGTAGCCATTTTTGAAAAGAAAATAATTGATTCTATGAAAGCAAGCTATTGGATCTTGCTAAAGTTCATAGAGAGCTTTGTGGTGCTTGCATGTCTTATTAGCCTTGGATTTCAAGTTATTTTAATTGGAGAATGTATACTTCTTAATCAAGCATACCATTGAGGAGGGTTGAGTTGACATTAACATGATACATCTTTGCCTTGAGATGAGATGCTATGGAGATCATGAGCTTGATTATTTCAAATCTTGCAATAGGATCAAATTTTTTTTTATAATCTATGACCTTATTTTTATTAAAGCCCCTTGCTACCAATATTGCATTATAACATGAAATGTTTTCTTATTTATCAAATTTCATTTTAAAAATCCACATAGTATTACTAATCATGTTATCCTTTGATTTGTCCATTAAGAAACATGTGTATTTTCCATGATTGAGTCATACTCATTTTACATAGCATTATTATATTTTTTGATTTTTATAGCCTTCTTTACATTTTATGGTTCATTAATTAGGTTTAAATAGACAAGGTTATACTTTCATTGGCTTCTTTTTAATCTTATTTAAAAGTTAGTGTTTTGTAGATGAGATAAGCGATGGTCCTTTTTCATCCATGACCTTGGCTCATAGGCCTCTTCCTTCTTCTTCTTATGTTCTTCATGCCTATAGAATGAGTCAAACCCTAAGGTTTTCTTATCAAATATCACACTTTTTAATAAATGTCACTTCTTTTCAAGTGCAACAAAATACTTGTATCTACTTATGTAGGAATCATATTCAAGAAAGGCACACTTCAACCATCTATTATCAAGATTTTTCACTAGAACATTGGGGATCCTCACATAACATACATATCCCAAAACTTTGAAATGGATGAGATTGAATACCTTTTCATATAATAATTCATTTGGAGTTTTGTCACCTATGGAATATGTAATGAGTCTATTTAAGATATAAGTAACCATGTAGACTGCCTAATTCTAATAGGAATTAGAAAGGAAGACATGATTCAACAAATATCTACATATTTATTAGATCACATCATTCTTCCTCTCATCCATTCTATTACTTTGTGGTTCATATCCACATGTGTTTTATTTTGGTATGTAATGATTTTTACAAAATTCATCAAAATGATTATTTATAAATTCACCTCTTCTATTACTTCTTATGGATTTGATTTTTAAGCCAAGATTATTCTCCACTAATATCTTAATATTTTGAATGATATAAAACACTTCTTCTTTTGAGTGAAGGATATAGATCCATCTATAAAAAAATCATCACTTGAAGCGAGAGTGATCATCCTACTAAAAAGGATCTCGAGAGCATTAGTATATGAGTAAAAGTATAACCTCTTTGAGGGGCAACATTGAGGATCAAACCTAGATCTTAGACTTGAGAAATTATCATCTTTCCATCACTTGAAATGATGATCCATGTGTATTTATGGAAATATTCAACAACAACAAAAAGGTATTTGCCTCCTCCATGAGAAATAGTAGGGGCATCAAGACCACAACATTCATGTAGATTAGCTCCAAAGGTTTAAACCTCCTATCAATTATGTTGGAATGATAAAGTGCCTTTTTCTTAGAATTTTGACATGTATTACATACTTCTTAAGGCTATTCTTATAACATGAATCCAATGGTTTCTTAATTCTTGATGAGCTTAAGAAGGTTAAAGTAGGAGGCATGACCAAGCCTCTAATGCCAAAAGTTTATCATGTCATGCCTTGGCAGACTCTCAACCTGAACTTACATGAGTTGAGTACATTACTTGAAAATAATAGATTTTATTTTATAACATGGAAAAATTTGCAACTAGACCATGATTATTTGAGGTGATTCCTTTATCATTTTCAAAGATATCCTAATTTCATTTTCTTGATATTTGGCCAACAAAAATGAGAAAATTAGATAATTGAGATACATACAATCTAGAATGAACTCATATGGGATTACCATTATTAACAAAACTTTGACAAGTTCCAATAAATTGGATTTTGCATAATCCCCATCATCTACTTTAATGAATCCAAGACTCTTATCATCCTTATACTCTATAAAATGTTGTTTATGTGGAGTCATATTATTATTACAACCACTTGCAATTATCTAAGTAGAAGGATGGACCTTCTTAAACATGTAGAAAGTAGAAAATTTAATTTTATACGTACTTTCTTAATTTTGTTTTGGGCTAATAAAGAACCTTCATGTTGTGCTTGATTATTACCTTCTTAAATGATGAAGTTTTGAAACCCCATTTTCTGCCAATACTTTTTCTTCATGTGATCTTTCTTGTTTTAAATATTACATCATGGATTTGATGAAGATGGTAAAAAGATGTTGTTCCTTTATTGGAAATTTCTTCTTCCACCTCTCCTTCTACCTCTTGATCCTCTATCTCTACCTCTAAAATTTTATGATTTCTCTCTTGACATTATGTTTTATTTCTCTATAAATTTCCTCTTCCTCTTCCTATTCTTCCATGACCTTTAAATCTTGAATAATTTTAAGTTACATAGGCATTATCTTATCTTCATTATGAAGAGTTTTTCAACTCTTGGAAAGCCCTTAGGCTTGATTCAAGTTCATCTAAAGTATAAGTAGAGAGATTGTTTGTTTAAACTATGCTTTTAATGACATTGAAAAATATATAATCATCATATAACATTTTCATGAATTTGTGTGCTTTTTGTAAGTAAGAATCATAATTATCCTCTTAAAGATTTATAAGATATATATTAAGCATTTTATGAAAATGTTCAAGAGACTTTACTCTTTAGAATTCTATGTTTTCAAATTATATCATTACTTTTAGCTCCTTAATCTTTCTATTACCCTCATTGCCCTTATACTTATCTTGAAGGATATTCCAACATTCATTAGAGGTGTTTTCAGTTATAATTTTTGCATCAATATTCATATTAGAAAAAGCATCAAACTTAGTATTTCTATTGAAATACCTCCTTTGTTCTCTAGCTAGAGCATTACTATTTGGGGAAAATTATAAGAGCATTTTTAAAATAAGACTTGACATCATTATTGTTTATAGAGAACTGATCAAAATATATCAATCTTAGAAATCTTGGGATCCATTAAAAATGATAGAATACTTAGGAGTATCCTTTGGGATCATTTTCTTTTAACTTATCTTCAGAAATTTCTCAAATATAGCAATAAAATAAGATCCCTATAATCTTAGAAGTTGCAAAAAATATGGCAAGGAGAATGACTAATCACCAAAAATTTAAAAAGATGGCTAGAGCCTTTGATGTAGAGAGAACATAATTTGTAGCATGATATGTTAAGGCCAATAAAGTATTTCCACTACTTTCATGTTCCCAGGAAGTGCTAATACTTGTGAACATTACTAAATTATCATGGATAGTACAAGATTCTACAATTGAAGAGGAAAAGATTCAAGCATTATGTAGATACTAATTTAAGAAATATGATGATAAAAGGAGAGACCAATGAAGGAGACACCTCTACTAGGAATGTGAAGAAGCTATATCAAGTTTTATTTTGTTTTTGTCTTATTTTTTCATATGTCAATCATGTGTTGCATGATAATTTTGTAACACCACTTGAATAAAGATATGACATTTATAGTAGAGTTAGTCATGTATATATATTTCATGATGTTTAGTCAATGTAACCCCACAAGTTGTAAGGAACTATATCCTCCTTTTTTTTGTACTCAAGGATGAGTTTTTAGTTAGTCATGGGAAGCATGATAAAATACATTTATATTGTGAAATAAAATACTCTAGATGAAATATCGTAGGTCAAAAAATGTTGTTATAGATATAATGTAGTAGCCGTCTTCACACCTATAAATACAAGTTCATTGTCATGTCAAAAAGAAGTTTTTGTCCAACAATTAGAAAAATTCTTGTAGTTTGTTTCTATCAAGTTAGAGTTAGTTGTGAATTCCCGTAGTGTGGTGAATTATAGTTGTACAAAATATTTATTCAAGTGGATTGTGCTGACTTTTGGTATTTCAAAATCTTAGAAAATGAAGAAAGTGAAAAATGTTCTTACAAGATCTTATAGGACTAGAAATGGACTAGATTATGAGAAAGCTGAAACACCCCAAAGAAAATTCATGCTGTAATTTAAGATCCCATAGCCAAAGCCTCTGATTGTAATTTGGTATAATTATAAAGGTAGATACAATTACCTTATTGTCCCCAAATATCCTTCATTAACCCTGTATTGATGGAATTTAGAACAATCTTCGATGGCAAAATTGAGATCTATAGCCCCCACATTGTAGATCTCAAGCATCGTTTCTTATAGAGGCTAAAAAATACTTCATATGCTATAAATGAATTGTGTCCTAGCTTGTGGAAGCCAAAAAATCCTTCACAGGTTGCAAATTCCATGTATCCTAGCTTATGAGGTTTAAAATGCTTTGCAAGCTTAAAAATTTGGTATTTTCACCTCACACGCTAAGCATTATGGTTCCACACAATGGGCAACCTACAAAGATAAAATGTGGGATTTTGGATTTAAGCCCACATAACAGGAATCTTAGTCCCATATGTTGGGTAGCATGAATGAAAAAAATTAGGAAAAATAGCTCATACACTACAAAAAAATGTGCTCTAAACATGGTAGAATCTATTAGAAATTTGGTAGAAATCATGGAAAAATTAATCAACAAAAAATAAAGACCTCTATAACTTATTTAAACCAAAATTTCCTTCATTGAAAGGACTTTTGGAATATATGAAATTTGACTAAACTTAACTTTTAGAGTAGTGTAGATCTCCAAAAGTTCATAACTATTTCTCCCTAGTGTAGACCATCTAGAGAAGAGTAGACTTATGACAAAAAATTTTAAGAGTAGATTGATTAAAGAATGAAAAGTGCAAAGTTGGTAGAAAACTACATTCTACTATCTACATCAGACATTAGATATATTTTTATGTTCTGAAGTTTTTATAGCCCATAATTTGTATTTCCTAAACCTTTATTTTTACAATGCATGAATACAAAGTTGCAGTTTTCTTTGTTTTGCTACATTATTTTGATCATTTCTCTATTCTTATTCTTAGATCTAGTGCTTAAACCACTATTTCATACATTCTTCATCTTTATTTTTTCTAATATGATAATAGATTTCTAAGTCCTTGGGTGATTGAAAAGGCCATCCAAGGTACTTTGGATTCTTTTTTAAGGATTTTGGATGTCACATTCCCATTCCCAAATGATGATACTATTTAAAGAAGATGGTGCCATTTCATAACAAGTGTTATTGTTATTTTAACAAGACCCAAAAGGGTAGTTGTGATTGAGACCTGAAAGGGCATGCTGTATAACAAATGGATCTCTCAAGGTGACCTTTGGGGATCTAATCTAAGGCATTTATACCTAGGGTTAGAGGTTGTGCTAGAATGGAGTGGTGGAGCCGGTACAAGAAAGTCATGGGGGCTAAGTGAAGTATCATAAGAAGTGGATTGGCCATTCCTTATGGCTAGGTTATAGGCCTAACCATGGTGGTAGTGCTAGATTGCCTCTAAAGGATAGATGCCAAAGGAAGAAAACCCCAAGGAACACTCTCAGAGCATGATCTAGATAGGCTATTCTATATCAATAAAGCATTCCTTTCTTTCTATTTTTGCATTTTTCCTATTATTTCCTTTATACATAATGTTGAATATCAGATATATTTTGTATTTGGTATATTTTCTTTATACACATAATGTCTAACATATTGTATATTTGATGTTTTCCATGACGTCTAAGGATGGGATGTCATAGTGGATCCATGAGTAAAACTATTCAACGTAGAAGTTTTAGATCTCTAACACCAAAGTTTTTAGGAGCTACAATTTTCTGACACTAGAAGAAGGGCCTCCACTAAACTTCTTCACTAAAGCTCATTTTATTTCTTTTTGTTAAGTGTTGGATTTTCTCAAAACCCAGTATGTGGCTTGCAACTAGTATTGACCATTTTAATTCTTTCTATTAAGTACTGGATTTTCTTAAAGCCCAAAGTGTGGCATGAAGGTAGTCTTGATCAATTTAATTTTATCTGTAAATTGCTAGGTTTTCTTAAAACCTAGTGCATGGAGTACAACAAATCTTGACCATTTTAATTTTCAAAATTTATTTTGGGTTTTTAACAAAACCCAACGTATGGCCTCAAACAAATCTTTCTTTGCTTAATTTATATATTGGGATTTTCCAAAACCTAGTGTGTGACCTACAATCTATTAACCTATATTAATTATCACCTTAAAGTTTCCAACTATAGTGTGTAGTGCTACCATCATTTCCTACATTGTTAAAACATAAAAATTAATTTTCTCCTAATTTAGTGCATAATGTTGCCACTACTACCTACACTACCTTTGTAGTTGTAGTACACATTGCAATCCTTATTTCCACCATCTACACTTTATAGTTTCTTTATTAATTCTCCTTCATATGGTAGAAAAAAAGCTCAAAATAAAATTTTGAAAAATTATTGCTTTGTAGTTGCATTGTAGTTAAGGTTGAACAATCTCACATGCTAAGTAGTCTCACATGTTAAGCTATTTCAAACACTGAGTAGTATCACATACTAAGAATCTTCCATGCTAAGATGTCTCACATGCTAAGACTCTTACATGCTAAGCTAACTCGCACATTGAGACACTTAGCTAATTATTAGGTATAAGACCTTGTTTATTCTTTTTTGTTATTCAATAATCATACTGCATAATATAATACACATGGACCCTACTCAATAAGTAGTTCTTATCTATGATCATAAGGATCTAGTGGTCATAGAACATAGGAAATTTATTAGGTAAAGGGGATAGTAACTAGACTTTATGATCATTAATGAAAAATACTATAACCTAATTTGTGTCAAAATTAGGCTAGCCTCCTCATTACAAGCTCTAATTCTAATGCCAAATGTCAATATGAAATTATACACTAAAATGGAAAAGAGTATATTCCCTTGCCTTATGACCAAATTCACTTGATAGAATTTTATACATGCGTATTGACATAACTAATGAACATTGATGAGATGAATGAGGAAATAAGTGTAGATGAAAATCAAGAAGGCCAAGATGAGTTTGAATCAGAGCATGAACAAGACACATTAATAGGTGACCTCTTCCAATAGTCAACTCCCCAAATAACTATTTCTATCTTTGCAGATCTTATGTTCCCTATGGATTAGGTTCATCAGTCTTCTATATATCCCATCATGTTTAGACCAACATCTATCATTATAGCACATTAATCTCAACATGTATCCAACTCTATCTCATTATTCTCATCAATGCCCTTTGCAACTTAACAAGGTTCTATGTGACAATTGCTAGTGGTATCTTCTACACCATCTCCCTTCTTCATCTTGGTGGGCTCCTCCTCAAGATCCTATGCTTCACAAGAATTATACATCTCCTTCATTCCCTTTGTCTTATATGTTCCAACTCAAACCTCATTATTTCTATTTAACCCTCCTACTACTATGATCACCCAATCTCTCCCATCTATACCAATGTCTATTGTACAACCTTAGAGCATCCAGTTTCTCCACAGTCATCATTGTGCAAACTTCTCAACATGCAAGAATGCCACAATACTTAGATCAAACCTTTTAAATGATTTAGTATCTCATTGAAGAGCTATAGAAACTCAAGGCCTCCATCACTCAGGCATTTAAAATCATGAGCCTCTATCAAGATGATCCCTTTAGTTCCACTGTCCTATAGATAACTCTTCTCATGTGTATTCTAATTTTCCACTTCACCAAATATAGCAATGAGGGTGATCCCAATTTACATATCATTACATTCCATTCTAAGTGCTTATTGTGAAAGCTTGGCCACATACTATGATGCACATATTCCCCATGTTATTAACTAGAACAACCTTGGACTAGTATCATGATTATCAAAAGGCTCCATAACCTCTTTAGAACACTTGGTTTTATAATTTGTTAATCATTTCAAGTACAACTTGAGACCTGATATTAAATTAAACTAATTGATGTAGATCAAACAAGGGATCCTTAAACTTGTGCAAAAATTCATACAAAGATGGAACACTACCCTCAATGAAATCCCCATACCCATCTTTGAAACACATATTTTTGTCATTTTCAAAGGTATGGTTAACAATTTTGTCAAGCCCATGCTATACTACCTAGACCTATAGTTGTTTAGACAAGCATTGTCCCAAAACAAGAACATAGAGGATGTCATGGAAGCAAGGACCTAGCATATATAACATACAAAAACCAGGACACAAGAAAAGACAAGAACAAGGTAAAACATAGCTAGCCATGGCCATACTAGCCAAAGAAAATAAAACCACATAGGGGCCAAAATTAACTTAAGCAAAGGCCCATACCATCATCAATCAATGTTTAATGTAGGTGCCTCTACCTATAACCTAACTAGGCCTAACTTTAAAATAAAGGATCTACTCAAGTACATGTGGTTACCCATGAAACTATCTAAGCTTCTTGTTTAGTTGCATAAGTGTAGCCACTTACAGTACAAATAGTTGACCAAGAATGCCTATACTAGGTATGATCACTTATAGGAGATCACTAAGGATCCCACTATAACTACAAAAGATGATCTGCCTATGCCTAAATACTTTAAGCTAGATCAATTTTGCCATTATTACTAGCTTCTTGGTTATGATAATAATTTTCTCTTGGCTCTAAAGGATCATATTCAAGGAATGATAGACAATGGAAAATTAGTCCTAAATACATCCAATCTAGTTAGGCCTCAAAAACAAAGCATGAAAGTGTTTAAAAACATGTTGAATGCTAATAATGATCCATATGTGATATTTACTGTACTGATCTAAATTGTCGATGTAAGGCTGGAAGGGAAACAAACACTGAGAGATCATCAGGCAGCCATAGCTGACCCTGCCTTCACCCGAGGGCAAGCTAGAAAAGTAAACAAAGGCAGAGTGCCTTGGATGGTTTGCATGCAAATCAACCAAGAACTTCCCCGAGCGTAAGCTACGGCTAGCGCTGGGGTTATCGTAAATAGGATGTAAACAGAATGTAGATAACGATACGAAATGTAAATAAAGC
>MNCI01016594.1:742985-768215 GCA_015680685.1 Gnetum montanum
ACAATGTTGTAAAACAAAAACTAGAAAAGTTAAAGAAATTTGTAAAACAAAAATGTGTAAAACAAAAATGTGTAAAACAAAAATGTTGTAAAACAAAAACATGTAAAACAAAAACTTAAAATAACTGAGGGCCCCATATGATTAGCATAGGTGGCCATCTCCCCCATGACTGAGTTGTACGGGAGAGATCCGAAATAATGAGCATTTTTTTGAATTTCTAAGGAGTGCCCAACTTCTCCCAACTGATGATCTTAGGTTGAGGGATGGAAGTTGGCGACGCTCATATTTCAATGTATCTATGCCTTTGTTGTTGGCATGGGTTTCCTTAGTTCGTTCCATGCATATTTTTCTACTCCTTCTAATAGCTATCAACCACAGGATGTCTTCTACTGTTTGTGTGGTTGCTACATACAGGCATCTTTATTTCAATGTTTCTTGGGCACACCTGTTACATGGAGGCATTTCCTCCATGTCATCACCCGATGAATCACTGTATGTGATGCATGGAACTTTCCTGTTCTCAATCTTTCCACATATTTTTATCTTTGAAATTTCTAAGAAAAGATCGTGGACCATAAGACATGCATCTACTGTACTAAGCCACGCCCTTCCCATTATAATTGGGAAGTCCTCTTCATTATTTTTCACTTCAATCACCAGAAAATCAGCTGGGTAAGACCAACCACACACAGTGATGATGATGTCCTCCACCAATCCCAAGGGAATGGTGATGGACTAGTTTGCCAGCTCTAGTTGAATGTTGCTCTTCTTGAGTTGGGGCAGGTTCCAAGAGTGATACATCTCTCGTAAAATTAAGTTGACTTTGGAACCTGAGTCAAGAAGAGCCCCATGTGGTTTATTTCCAGTGATCTACAAATAGATTAAGGGACTCCGAGGGTTAGTTAGTTTCCTGGGAAGGTGACCTACCTTGATCCAGTCGGTTATGGTATGCGTTACGCTCTGTTAGACTGAAGGGTGCTCGGAGGTGTTAGATGGTGGAGGAGTGTACATGGCCTCAATCGCTTGTTGTGGTGAGAGTTTATCTGGGCTTTTGGTTCTGAAGTAAGGTCTTCTCCTTTACAGTTGTCAGAACCAGTAGCAGGTTGGATATTTACAACTCTCGTAGCGTGACATTGCTGTGGTTGAGGAGGAAGTTTCCCTTGCATTGTTGGAGCAGGAGGTGTTATGGGAACTACTTGTGGTGGAAGAGGTGCAGATGGATTAGGAGGATGGGATGAGTGTGAGATGTCTCCTAGAGGAGAAGGAGTCCTTCTAAAGTACTCTTGAACTTGGTAGTGATGGTTGGGGGTTGCGTGACCCATAGGGTCACTTGGAGAAATCGGTTGCTACACATAATAACCATAAGGATCGGGCTACCGGTAAGGGTACTGTTGTGTTGGGGGTGGCATCCCCCATGACTATGGGTATTGCCACTACTGATGCTATCCGATGGGCGGTGATGGAGTTCCACTTGGATAATATGTTAAGGGTTGGTAGAACTGCCTTGTATTACCTTGTGGATAAGTTAACCTTCGGGGTGTTTGCCATTGGTTGAGTCTTGGATTAAGCGCATACACCCCAGACACCTGTAGATGTGAGATAATGGGGCAACATCCCTTAGGATGTTCATAGTAGCATACCCCACATCCACTATCATTTTCTGAATCAGAATCTTCAGCCACATCGAAGTTAGTGATTTTTCCCTCACCCTTGTTATGTGAAGGGCCTGAATCTCTCCGCTTTTGCTTACCTTTGTCACTACTTTGTTCTACCTTAGACTCTTCTACAGTTTTCAAGACTGTTTCAATTCTTGAGTCTAAGGAATCCCACATTTGGTCTACTTTGGCCAATACCTCGGTTGTTAACTTGTAGATCGGCAAAGTTTTTCGATTCACCAACTCTTCAATTGGTGACTCATCCTCTTCATCACAAAATTTCACTCCCTTCTTTCAAAGGAAGGGATCGTAGTTGTACTCTTCCATACTTTCTATTTTTCATAGCTCACCCTCTTCGCTTGCTACTTACTCCAACAAGCTACGTACTTCATGGGCTCTAAGTTGTGAGAGTCTCCCTTGGGCGTAAGTCCTAAGGGTTCTTCTAGTTTCATTCCTTAGCCCATCCACAATGTTGCAAAGTTGATCCCATTAAGCGTATCCATGGCCTGGGCAACGATGTAACAATGTGTAATAGCGGGTCATGGCAGCATCCAAGGGTTTGTGTGTACCTTGCTTCTAGCCTTGGATCTGCTTATGCAAATTGGACACTCTAGAGTATGTTTGATACTTTTCGTCGAACAATTCTAGCATCGTACTCCACCTTCTGATGGTTTCTGGTTCTAAGGACAGGTACCAACTCTCTACTTCTTTGGTGAGTGTCCTTGGGAACAACTTAATTTTTTGCCACTCACTATCTAAATTCTACAAGGCATAGGCATCGTGGAATGCCTGTAAATGGTTTTTCGGATCAACATTATATCCCCCTTCAAACCGTGGGATGTTGTTCATGTCTAATCATTTGATCCGGCTATTCTTTAAATGCCTTGTGGGAATCCTAACTGCCTCCGTAATTTCAAGCATACTTCAGGCTGCGAGTAGGGGCTCATCATGATCATCTCTTTCATGATGCCTATGATGTCTTCGTCGTTCCATACTCTCCCTACATCCTTGCCCTTGTCCTATCTCTTGACCTTCCTGTCGAGGTCTTTTGTCCTTTTTACTTTTATCCTCACCTTTGTGTTCATGGTGGCTGTGCCCAGATGTGGAAGGAGAGGATCAATGATGGGAAGAAGGGGAAGAAGAAGGGAAACCATCGCCATGACGATGTTTCATGCCTTCTCTTCGGCTGCTACAGCCTCGATCGTTGTGACGATCAAAGTGCCCATACTTAGCATGAGTGGTTGTTCCTTCTGTGAACAGTTGGTGTTCATGGGCATCAGAACCAGGGATATGTATCATTGATTGGAGGTTCTGATACTCATCCTCCTCACCATCATTAGGACGGGGAACATCCTTTGCTAAAGACCCTGTGATAAGGGGTTCCTCGTCTCCTATTTCGCTAAGGATGTGCGGGGTTTTTCCCTTTAGAAAGGTATGTTGGCTCTCCTGCCTTAAGTCTCTCATACATTGGACATCTATGGGATGATAATCCCTCATGTCAAAATCTTCCGCAACGTATTCCGCAAAATTATCTTTCATGCCAATCTGTACCAAGGCACGGAAAAGCATGCTCTAGATTGATCGATATGGGGGTAACACGATGTTACCTTGCAAATCTCTCCACCGCAATTTTTCATCCTAATGGAGAACAAAAGTAAAATCTGGAATATACTCATCAGGATGAGTATATTTCATCTTATATTGTTGAGGACTTGGCTGATTTTGGTTATGCTTTTTATCTTGTCGACTTTCTCGTGTGTGGTCCTTAGGTGGTGAGTTGCTCTTATGAGAAGAAGGTATTTTGATCGGTGTCCTAATTTCACCGTTATATAATTTTGATCTTGATTAACCTGAAGGTTCGTTAAGGCTCACAATGATGTGAGTGATATCCCTTATGTTTTATTTGACGCACAGACACTTAGTCCCCGGCAACGGCACCTATGATGAGTGGTGAGGTACCCCTACACTCAACCATGTGAAACGAGCGTAGCACTCGCGATCCGGTCGAACTTCGTAGACTAAATGCCTAAACGCACCATGGAACACTTGGGGTTAATCATTCATTGTCTTCCCAGACTTACTTTTTGTCGTCACAGTGTATGGTTAAGTAAGTTTGAGGTATATGATTTTTTTGATCTTTTCTGGTTTTATGTATTCTATACTAAGAGCAAAGGGTTGAGAAATTACCTAATTCTAACTAATGTCCTAATTCTAAATTAACTAGCGTCAGCATCCATTCCCTCTTACCGTACACACCCTGAACTGTGCAACTGTGGCTACCAAACGCTAATCGTTATTGGGATCACCACATGTAATGCACATGCTCGAAGTGGTCATATTGAGGCACCTAACTAGCCTAAGTGTGACGAGCAGCTGATTCCTTGACTAGCCGTACACATCCTTAGATGCTCATAATCAAGTCGTACTCGTCCCACGTTCTAGGAGATAAGGGTGAGAGAATCTAATCACGATGAGTAGCCGATTCCTTGGTTAGTCGTACACATTCGTCAATGCTCGTAACTAAGTTGTACTCATGCCGCACTAACAACAGGTAATAAATAACATGAAATAAAACCCATCCATGTACTACAAGGTTTATCCACAAAGCTGCAAGGTTTATTTCTGTACACAACTTGTGTTCAGGTACAAAGCTGCTCGAATAAAGAACCGTTCACTTGGGGACTCCTACTACGGGCACATGGAAAATATTCTATCTCTGGGGTGATCAATCTACCAGAGCTTTGCTACTTCTAGCCTACTATTGGAAATGAGGGGAGTGTCGTCTCTTATTTATAGATTTGGCAGCGGACCGCGATGCATGTGATATCGCATCTCATTAGGTATATAATAAAATGATATTATTGGCTCTTAAATATGATAAGGATATAAATAATGAAAATGAAAATAAATTCTATCTCTAAGTGTAATGAAAATGTATAGTTATGCTATTCTATGATCAAAGGTATTAGTAACTAGTTTTCCATACATGTCCTAGGCTAATGTAATTATTACCAAAATTATTAAGCAACTTTGCTACTAAGAAAATCAAGTAAATTTTCTACTAGGTTACTAAAAAATTATAATTTTTACTTGAAACCATCCATTCTCATTCTACCTTACTAATAAACATTAGAATAGTAAATGACTTATGAAATATAAATGACTTAGTAAAAGTAAACAACATTAAAAAGCAAATCTATTCTCTATGATATGATGTAATGGTGAAGAATAAGCTTGATCTTTATAGTTGTTCCCAAATTGTATCCAAAAACAATATGAAGATCAAGAACTTAGAAGGAAGATTCAATACGTTCCACCAATTTGAACATAAAACTACACACAAATGTATGTGATTTTCCAACTTGGGTACGTCCACACTTGGAGGGTAGAATCCTTTCACATCTCTAAACTTTGTTTCTTCAAAAATTTGATTTCAAGGATACTATAACCTTTACAATATTTGAGCTTCTCAAGGGGTTTTTTCACTCAAAAATACATCCAATCTTACAAGGTTCCAAATAGCTTAAAATTTGAATTCAAGGATCCCACAACTTTTACAATAACTTAAGCTCCACATGGAGTGTTTTCTCTTAAGAAATACACTCAATCTTAGAAGATCCTAATAAGCTCAATAAATATCTTCTCACAAGAAGCACATCAACCCCATAGGGCTTACCAAGGGAGAATACAAGATCAATGGGAGAATGTAACTACAATTACTAATTTCTTACAATGAGGTACTTGACAATTATAATACAATTCACAAAGATAAAGAAATGAAGTTCAAAACTCTTTCACTTGATGTAAACAATGATGGAATATTATAGTGAATAGTGCTTCACTTTCCCAAGCCCTTACACCTGTTATATATTTTGTTATTGCTTTATGACTCTTGAAGTTTCTTCAATAGCTACTAACATCTAGTCAAGATATCTCACTCAAGCTTGGGATGTCCTACTATCTTGTTGTTACTTATAGGTGGGATGTTCCACTAAAAAATAGATCTTACATGGAATTCTCTAGTTGGGATGTCTCAATTAAAATTGAAACATCTAATGTTTTTGTAGAATGTGTCATCTAAGAACTAGGCTTTGTCATTAGGATATCTGCTATTCTTCTAGGACATCTTGGTAAATATCAAAACATCTCCTTTTGGCTCCTTGACATATTTCATCCTTTTTTTCTAGTTGAGACTTTGTCATCTTAGCTTGATAACTCAACTCTCATCTTGGTTTCAACTTGCGTTTTATTCCAATTTAAAATTCTCTTTCTCTTAATTTCATTAAACTCTTGTCCTAATTTCATTATGATCTTATCTTAACACCATATATACTCTTGTCTCGATCACATCATGCTCTTGTCTCGATCATGTTATGATCTTGTCTTGGTTATGCTCTTTTCTTTCTCTTGTCATAGTTATTTTCTAGTCTTGTAAGACCTCACAAACACATTTTTTACATTCTCCATTTGTCAAGGTTTTCATATATCAAAAGGTCAATAATTATATCTCCCTTTTTGTTGATGTTCAAAATTTGAGAAAGTGGGTTGGAATATTCCATAATAAACAACATAATATAGATAAATAAGAGCATAACTATCTAAAGAAAAGATCCTATGGTAGCAAGGATGAAAATGGATATGAAAAATGGTTATTTGACACACATCCATCAGCCATGATCATATAGGCTAAAAAAGAAATAGTTCACATTAAAAGTTGACCCAAAATTGTCCAGTATGCAAGGCTAACCATATATTACAAGAAACTATGAAAAATGATATCAAAAGAGAAATCCATAAAAATAACCTATTCATTATAAAATCTACTAAACATAACATCATATGATAAACAAATAAAGGCACAAATATTTATGTGTGTGTGTGTGTGTGTGTGTAGCTAAGGATAAAAAAGAGAAGGATAGTGGTTAATGAGCATAGATTTCATAGGACTAATAAAGAAAAATAGGTTCCATTGAGAGCTATCCATATATGTTCACATTGCAAGTCAAAACAAGTAATCTATGAAGCACATATAATCAAAGCCTATTGTCCATGAATATTTCCATGTAATTTTAGAGGATGAACTCCAAAGGTTAAGCACTAAAAACAAGTATCCTGTCTTTGAAACATCATGCCATGGTAAAAAAAATTATGTTTCCATAGATATATTCACATATATAATAAAAATGAATTCACAACATATAATTTATGACAATTGGTCATAAACCCATCTTCACATCATATAATTTGTGATAGTTAGCCACAAACCTGTAACATCAAAAATGAAAATTAAGATCTAAACACTCTCTCCCCTTATTTTAAACATCAGCAAAAAGCTAATACAAATCAATTCCATTGCTCAGAGAGTGGAACAACACATTTAACTTTGAAGACCTTGGATCCAATACACACAAGAATGATCAAAGCTAAAAAACTTATCATGATGAATATCTTAAATGATCAAGCACAACCAATCATATCCTCAATTGGATTCCCATAAAAAATATATATATATATAGCCATGTCAATATCAACTACCAACACCAAAATCCCATTTTAAGATAAAATATTCAAAATTAACTTGACCAAAATTAGCTTACAATTTTACCTTAGATACTTTACCTAAACTCAAATATGAATAAACTTCCTCTTGCTTATTTTTTGCTAAGGGTGTTGGAGTGGAAAGTCTTGCTACTTGAGTTTCTTTTGGTGAGAGTCTTAGAAGACTCCACCTACACCAATGAACTAATGAAGCACCACCTAGAAAATGCATGTTGTAACTTGTGACCTTCACCATCCAACTTGAGGCAATATTTTATTGTAAATGTAAGGTTTGTGGTCCATGAGCTACAATCCTACATACTTTAACTTTTTTGGGACTGAAAAATGCCTCATAAAGTCCTACTTCCTTACTTTCCAAGTGGAAGAAGTGGTATTACATCTATATATGGGCTTGGGAGGGCTAAAAATGCCTTGTGGATTACCAAATTCGGCATTTCGTGGGTTTTTGTTGGGGTATAGTCTCCACTACGTTAGAACTACCTACCCCAAGCATAGATGGTTTTGGGCTTTCATCTTTCTGGTGAAACCCAACATAGTTATCACAACACCTAAAGTAGCTACACACATTCAAAATTTTAGTTGTTAGATTTTTTATTTTCCCAGTAATGGCCAATGTAGTCATGAAAATATTTGAGTGGTGGTAGCATGACTAGCATAATCATCATGGATTTCCAGCAATCTTCACATGGCCAATTTGGTCACCACATTTCTAGTAGATTCCAATGATGCTAGCATAGTCCTTCAAGGCTAGCGTAGTTGAGGTGAAGGCCAGCATAGTCAAAAAATGTCCATTGACTATTTATAGTATGTGGATGGGTTTTGATGGCTTTGGTGTATCAAAATTTACCATAAATGGTTAACTACACTGGGATAACAGCCTACTACACCTACAATCAACATTAATCTATTAATAATCATGGTAGAAATTTGTAGCCTAAAATCAGCAACCTAAAACCTATAAAAGAAAATCATAAAAAGATTATTAATGTTTCATAAGTTTGAGAAATCTCAAAAAATCAACCTTTGTGCATTCCATACCCTTCTTTTGCAACCTTGACCACTTTTTAAGAGCAAGTTGGTATCTATGTTGGGCACTAGAGACCCCCAACATAATACAATTGTATCAAGAGTGTAATACCACTTGTAACTAGAGTTGCAGATTTGAATGAAAACTAGGAAGGAGTTGTAAGAGATTGGAGTTGGAAAGTACCTAGATCATGACATTTGACTACATAAGACAACCTACCAACTTCAATAGGCTTCAAAATCCATTTGAATAGTCTCCTTGTGCATTTTAGCATATAGTCTATATACAATCAAACTCCTTACTTTAAGCACTTTTCTTACTATTAATAAGCTTTATAGTTTTCTTATAGTGCAAATTTTATTTCAAGTTTAATTCTATGTTTATTTTTTGTTGGCTCTACACTTTTATTTTCTCCATTTACATTTCTCAAAGTCCATGGGTGGTTGACTAGACTATCTAGGGCACCTTGGATATTGTTTCTTAGAGGACCTTGGGATCCAAGTTTAGGGTGTTACACCTAGAATTTTCAATTCTACTAGTGATCAAATTTTCTAGACACTACAATTTATGATGCTAAAAGAGGACCTCTACTTGAATTCATAGAAAAAGAATGTTCCCACCTTTTTGCAAATACCAAGTATTTTACATTTCAAACTAAAAAATCTACAAATCCTTAACTTCAAAAACCAATGTTGTTGTCCAAATTCCTACCCATAATACTTAGTGTAATTACAGTTGGTGATTTAGATGTCTATTGCATTTTCACAATAGTTGCGAGATTCTTTGAACCTAGCATAGTGAACAAAAAAGCCTACAATTTTTTCTTACTAAAACTTGCATTTAGAGTCTAAATACCAACATATTTCCATCCTAAAACCTAAATATATTTGTTGTGAAATTTTTTAGAAAAGTTGGCGTAGACACTAACAAGACTCCCACATAGTCCTTAGAAAGATAAAAAGTTTCATAGTTGATTTCTTAAAATCAATGTACATATCCTTTGGAGAAAAAAATTACTAGCTTGATTTTTTCAAGTGAAAATCCATTTTCCACCATCTACCTCAGTGTAGTTGGCTAGGAAACATAGTGGTCTACTACACAACCTCTAGCATAGACATTACTGAACAAAATAGCATAGTTGGAATTACCAACTTCAAGTCCATAACACTATTTTCATAAGTGTAGTATATACCATTTATACTATAGTAGCACTTTCAACCATTTTTTCCATTTATAACCAACCTCACCATTGGGCAATCCTACTTAGTGAAATTTTTACTAAAAATAGTAAAAAGGCAAGTCAACATCTTTGATAATGCCTTTCAGTAAGTCCAAATTTTAAATTGTAGATATGATAGACATGACATCCAGTCAAGATGGAATGAGGATCTATGATCTAAAAGACCCTGCTATGGCTAAGCATAGATAGTCATTTAGACAAAGTTGGTGAAGCCTAGACTTTACTATGCTTAACAAAAAACACTACAACTATATCTACACTAAGATCCAAGCTGGATTACTCCTTCCATGCATAAAGGATGAAGCCAAGCATGAGTAAAAATTAATTCATTATAATTAGAAAGAGTATATACCCTCTTTCTATGACAAGATACCACTTATTGATGCTCAATCATGTATAATTTCTTAAATGATTGAGATAGATTATTAGAGTAAAAAGCTCAATTTGGAAGGCCAACATAAAGAACATGATGAGTTTGAGGTAGAGTTCAAATCAAACAATTTCATAGAAAGTCTATTTCAATAATTGATCCCTCAAACTACCACAACCACTTCGTCCATGCCTATTTCTTCCATGGGATAGGTATCTCAACCATCATCTCCCATATATCCCACAATGTTTTGGAATGCACTAGTTATAGAAATGTGCTAGGCACAACTTGTGCCTCAAAAACGCTTCCTATTTTCTTCCTTGCCTTCAACCACACATCCATAGCCTACATAGCCCTCACTAGTTCTTCTCACCACCACTCATCCCTTCTCTGTACTAGAAGGCACCATAATGGAACCATAGGTAACCTAGTGGAAACATACACCATTTGTTTCCTTTGTGTCACAAGTGTCAGCACAAACATCCTTTTCATTGTTTAGCCCACCCATGACCACTATAATCCAACCTCTTCCTTTTATACCACAATCCACTGTGAGGCCATAGGCCTCTCAATTAAGATCTCAATAGTTCATACAAACACTACAACTCACAAGACTATCCCAAGGATTGGATTAAGTATTCTAGATTATTCATGATTTGATGGAAGAGTTACAAAAGCTCAAAGCCTCCACAACATAGACTATAAAGATAATGGATTTCTATGAAGATGTTCAATTAGTACTACTATCCTACCAATAACTCTTCCATCAGGCATCCCCGTTCCCCAAATCTTTAAGTACAATAGTGAAGGTGACCCTAATGTCCACTCCATAACCTTTCATTCCAAGGGTCTACTACTATAAACTTGGTCATAAACCATAATGAAAGATTTCCCTATGTCTCTTATTGGAGAAAGCCTTCAACTAGTACTATGTACTACCAAGAAGATCCATATCCTTACTTGAAGACTTAATTTCATAGTTCATTAACTATTTCAAGTATAACTTGAAATCCAATACAAATTTGTATTAATTAATGAAGGTCAAGTAGGGACCCCTTAAGCTAGTATAGAAGTATATACAACAACAAAATGCTCTTCTTAATAAGATTCTATGATCGATAGCTAAGATGCACCTTCTCATTATATTCAAGGGGATGGTTAATGACTTTATTAAGTTAAAAATATACTATTGACACTCAGGGATCACTTAGCTAAGCTTTTTTCTAAACAAAGAACGTAGAGGATGTGGCCAAAGCTAGCCATGATCCTACCTACATAGCATAGAAGAACTAACATACCCAAAAGGATAAGGAGAAGGGAAGACAAAATAATGAAACCATGGCCATAGTGGCCAAAGACAAAACGATGACCACATAGAGGCCTAATATGAATTAACACAAGCTCCCTACCAATAATAATCAACCTTCAACATTTGTGAAATCTACATCAACTACTATGAGGTCTAATTTTGAATGAAAAAATCAGTTGAAGTACACTAGGCTATCATTGAAACCATCAAAACTCCTTGATCAATTGTTGGAGAGTGGAAGAATACAATATAAACAAATGATTCAAAATAATTTCCAAAGGCATGATAGAATATGGGAGATAGCCAAAAATCCCACTCTTACAACCAAGAATGATCCCTAGTACCTAAGTACTTCAAGCTTGACCATTTCTGTGACTACCATCAACTGTCAAGTCATGAGATCTACTTTTTCCTAGCACTAAAGGATGATTTACAAAAGATGATAGAAAATGGTGAACTAGTCCTTAATGTCTTCAATCTAGTCAAACCACAAAATCAATCCATGTAGGTCTACAAGGATCCATTGAATGCTAACAATAGCTTGTACATTATAACATCATTCAATGTGAACAATGATGCTAGACATTTGTGGGAGCCATTCGTGATATAGGTACCTCACAATGATAAAGGTCCTTCAACTTTGACTAGTTAAAGGTTCCCTTTTGTTGTAAGGGTCTCATCACCTATGCCTCTTGTTGGCGACCGTTTGGGACGCGACCGCCAACGAGTGTCCTCAAACAGGACTTAGGTGCCTGCTGGTCTCTGGCAACACCAAGGCCCAGATACCTCCAAATAACTCAGTAGTTAATGTGAGTATGTGCGTGTGCTATTGCGGCGTGCGGTTGTGTGCAATGTAACGATTGCGTGTGTGTGAAATACAAATGACTTACTTTAAAGAGTTTCAGCCAACTTTGTCCAGTACTGTGAGTTATTGAAAGTTTCCTATTTTGTTCAAACTACCTGGTCTACGCGGTCCCTATAATACCTGCTTGTAACAAATAAAATTTTGCATAAACATTTGAGCACAACTCCGCAAATCTACTCCTAATTTTCCCCAGAGAGAGATATAGTTCCACAAGAAAACTAGAAATAGAGCAAGATTCAATGGAAATAGACAGAAAAGAAAAGAAAGCAGATTTGTGTGGACCTCAAATAATTAAGCAAGGTAAAATGACACGAGTAAACACTTCGCAATAAAGTTATTCCAAATTCAATATCTATGAATTGTTCAAACTTCCAAGGCTCAACCAAGCAATATCTTCAAGACAAACCTATTGTGCTATCAAAAATCGCTGTGTAAACTACCACGTACGAGACTCCATTTTGACTAGACAATAGGTGCCAACGATTGCATTCAAACAGAACCTTTAAAGACTTGACAATTTCTGATTGAAATAACACGGAAAATCACTTTAAAGATAAAGAAGCTATTCTGGTCCCATCAAAATACCAAAGATTCTCTGAACCCTCTTGACTACTAGATTGTTCCACAGCGTGACTACAAACAGAGGCTCTCTTTCAACAACCCAATAGTAGTTCCCAAACGTTGCACAATAACAAAATTTACTAATAAAATGCTCTTAAGGCTTTTAAACACAAGCGCTTCTATGGCAAAATTTTAATAGAAGTTTCTATCGGGCAACAAGAACAATAAGAGCAATCTAAAAATCCCAAAATTACTTGCCAAGGATGATACTATCTAAACCACTAGCTAAGCAATTTAAACAAAACAAAAAATGAAATGCATAACTCACAAGACCATGACAAAGAGGCTGAAATCTTTGTTCTAGCAAGCCATCTTGTAAACAATCTTCTTTACAAATCTTCCATGTGTGATGATGATGCTCCTTCTTGATGTCCTCCAATATTTTGAATAAAATATTTTAACTGCTCCATGGAATGGCCAAATGTGCCAACATTTCTGCCCCCATAAAAACTCAAATAAACTTATACAGCCTCATTCCCAAACATCTTGAAATTTTCATTGAATTTTTACATTCAAGAAGAAATCTTCTTTTTTTTTGAGGAAAATTCCCATTTAACATAAGGTGAGATGGGACAAAAACCTCATTCCTAGGAGAAAATAAACTGTACATAACAAATATACATTATCAAATCCTTCAATAGACTATTCTTGGGATGGAAACTGAATTGTGAGGGTTACCCTAGTGGGAATCCTCATCTCATTCGCCTTTTCATAAGATATTTCTGATGTAATATAAGCAGTCTTGTGGTCTTCTTGTTTGGTGGAGCTCTCACCTTGATTTGATGAAGCTTTTTCTTCAAGCTTTTCCTCATTTTCTTGTTTGGAAGAGCTCTTTTGTTCTTCTCCATTGCTTCCTTCATTTTCTTCTTGAGAGGCCAAAGCTTCTCCCCATCTCCATGGTGACTCTCCATGAGTTGGTGACTCTTCTTCTTTTTCTTCATCTTTGGAGCAATCTTGATATTGCCCCCAAACGTTGGACTCAATATCTAAACCCCAAGTGAGAAAGGAGAATTCATCGGATAGCCAAGCCATGAAAGGGCACTCCTTTGGAGCTCCACAAGATTTAGCCTTTAGATAGGCCTTTAAAACATGCTCAGGGCAACATCCCATCACATATGGAATAAAAGGCTTTCTCATTGCTTTCTTAAACTCCATTAGCTCTCTCTAATCTTCACTACCAAACTTGAAATGAAAGATGATGAAATCTTAAGCAATCTAACCCTCCTTTTATAGGTGCCTAAATGTTTAACTTCCATCCAAGTTTCTCCAACCAAGCTTCCTTCTTTTTAGGCATTCAAACCATTTGTCATAATCCTCACCAAGTGGTGGATTAGTCACCTTCCCCACTTGTCAAACTTGTAGAATTCCACTTGTTTCACTTGTATGCTTCCACTTGCCTCATTTGAAGGAAAGAAAATGTTGCAAATATAAATAAAGCATAATTAGATATAATAGATACTATATCCCTAATAATATTTACATGGTACTATATACATATATTTTGTGTAATGACATCTTCAAGTTGGATGCAATTGCCCCAAATAATGTTTTATATGCAAAACATTATAAGGAAATTGCAATTCCATGCCATCCAAGGTTGATAATTTGTAAGTATCCTCTGATAATTACTTTATAATTTGAAAGGGACTAGTCCATGTCGGTGTAAATTTATTTGGTTTCTTCATATTCCATAATAGGACAAGGTCTCCAAGCTTGAAATTCCTTTTCAAAGATTTCCTATCAAACCATCTTTTGACTTGAGAGGTATTCTGTAACAAATTATCCCTTGCCTTATCTACTTCAGCTTCTCTTTTAATAAGCAAATTCATAAAACTTCTATCTTTATCCGTCTTTTCACTATATCTTTGTACAAATTCAGAAGCTGGGCTTATAATCTTGTTTGTAATTCTTGCTGGTAAACCATAGACTAAGTTATACGGTGATGTCCCAATAGCTTTCTTAAATCTAATTCGATCTGACCATATTGCGGATTGTAGATAATCAATCCATTTTCCCGGATTCCCATCCATTGATTTCTTGATATAAGCGATAAGCTTCTTATTAGTGGATTCCGCTAAACCATTTCCTTGAGGATAATAATTTGATGAAGAAAATAAGAAAATAGATCTTTCAGATGCCCATCTAATAAACTCTTCGGATTTTAAGGCGGGTCCATTTTCTGACACTAACACTTCGGGTACACCAAATCTACTTAGAATGTGGTCGTCTAAAAACTTAATCACGTCTGATGCTGAACTTCCTCTTAGAGCCTTTGCTTCAGACCATTTAGTAAAATAATCAGTAGCTGTGAGAATAAACTTGTGTCCAGCTCTTGAAGGAGTAATTGTACCGATAAAATCCAAACCCCATTGCTGAAATGGTCTATCCGCAACTACTGGTTTTAAAGGGGCTCTAGCCCTTTTAATCTTGGGTCCATGAACTTGACATTTATAGCATTTTTGAATCTTTGAACTAATGTCTTGATACATGGAAGGCCAGTAATATCCATATCGAAGTATATGTTGCATAGTTGACTTAGGGGATTCATAAAATAAATTCAAATGATCATGAAATTGTTCCAAGATGAAACTAATTTGATCATTATGAACACATTCTAATAGAACTCCCCGAAAATCCTTTCGATATAATATACCATCTTTAACAACAAATCTTCGTGCTTTTTTGAAGAAAGCTCTCTTTTGACTTGCAGTTAAATTATTTGGGATTTTTCTAATAGTAAGAAACTTTAGAATATCATCATACCAATTCTCTTCATGAATGTCAAGTGTATAAACTTCACTTTCTTTAGTCATTAACCTGGCTAGTCCCATTCCCTTAATCGTCTTGCATATTTCCAATGAAAATCTGAAACTTTGCAACTTTATAAGCCATTTTCCTCTTTTCAATCCAATCTCATTTTGGGATAGAAATCGCTTGACTGCAGGTTCAATTAGCATAATGTGAACTAATGAACTCTCCAAATAATATTTAAAATGTTGAAGTGCTTTGATGACTGCGAAAGCTTGCTTCTCTAAGTCTGAATAATTTAACTCTGAACCTTTCATCTGATACCCAAAGAATCCAATTGGTTCATCTTGACCTTCACTATCTTTTTGAGTAAGAACAGCGGCGATAGAATCATTTGAAGCAAAAGAGTATAACCAAAAATCCTCTTTAAGTCTAGGCTTTACCAAATATGGAGCCTCTTGTATAGCCTTTTTGATTTCTGATAACGCTCTTTCTGACTCTGGTGTTTTCTCTACTTCGACGTCCTTTTTAAGCATATGCATCAAAGGTTTAGTAATTTCAGTAAACCCGGGGATGAATTTTTTCACAAAGTTTATCTTCCCAAAGAATGATCTAAGAGATTTCTTACTAGAGGGATGCTCAATATTCTGTACTGCTTGAATTCGGGAATTGTCTATGGCAATCCCTTCTTGACATATCACATGGCCTAATAAACTTCCAGATTTAACCCCAAAGATACACTTCTTAGGATTTAATGAAATACCAAACTCACGGCATCTGTCGAAAACTTGCTGAAGATGATCGATATGATCTTCTTTCTTCTTTGAAAATACTGTAATATCATCCAAATAAACCACCACGAATTTGCCTAATAAATCCTTAAATGCTAAATCCATTGCTCTTTGAAAAGTAGCTCCGGCATTTGACAATCCGAATGGCATTCTTTGGTAAGCGAAAGTTCCCCACTTAGTGATAAATGATGTTTTGTATCTATCATTCTTATCTACCACGATTTGATTATAACCTGAGAAACCGTCTAGGAAGGAATATACTTGGCAACCTGAGACTTTAATAAGCATCTCATCAATTCTCGGAAGTGGATACTTATCTTTCTTTGAAGCATCATTTAGATTTCTAAAGTCTACACAGAGTCGTATATCACCATTTTTCTTTCTTACTGGGACAAGATTAGCAAGCCATGTCGAATATCGTACTGGATATATGATTTGTGCTTGCAACAACTTCTTGATTTCGGCTTCCATAGCTGGTTCAAATGATGGATTAAATTTCCTTTGTTTTTGCTTGACTGTTTTGCAACCTTCCATTAAAGGAATCTTATGTGTCATCACATCTTGCCGAAAAGCTTTAAGATCATCATAAGACCAAGCAAAATTGTCCAAATTATCTCGTAGGCATGATAACAAATCTTGCTTGAAATTTGAATCACTTTCCTTTGTAACATTTAACATCTTCGGTGCATTGTTTAATCCAAAATTCACTGCCACAAAAGCTTGACTACTTGGGTTTTGTATGTCCTTTCCAGTAAGTAAATTTTTCTTGAACTCATGTTCTAAATCAATCATCCTCTTTGGAATGAAATTAGCTTTTGAATTTGAAGACGTTTCGGGTATTACTTGACCCTCAAATTCTTGTTTATTTTTCATAAATCTTAGTACTTGATCATCATCTTCAAATACTTGTAAATGCCTTATATTATCTGGTACGGATGGCTGATGTTCTTCTTCAATCATGACATCTTTGTAACCTTCTAATATTTGCATATCCAATGTTGAAGCTGCTTTTGCCAAATAGTCTGCCATAAGATTCTCTGCTCTATTTACATGCTCTATTTGGCAATATTGAAACTGATCTAACATCTTACAAGCAAGTTGCTTATAAGGTCTCAAGAATGAACTCTTTACAACACAGTTACCCTTTACTTGCTCACAGACTAATCTTGAGTCTCCTTTAATAGTGATTTCTTTGATCTTTTTGTCTAGAGCTATTCTCATACCAATGCATAAAGCTTCATACTCAGCCTTGTTGTTAGTACAAGGGAAAGATAAATGAATTGCCTTGAGAATTTCAGGTGTACCATTCTTGAATATAACTATTCCAACTCCTACACCTTTTGAATTACATGAACCGTCAAAGTATAACTCCCATTTATCTTCTTGCTTTGATTGTTCTTTTTCAGGACTATAACTTTCTTGGAGTGTACAAATTTTGTTTTCAACACCTCCTTTTTCTACTATTTTACTTCTTCCATTTGAAGTAATGTTATCTATCATCATAGGTTCACTATAGATGTATATCTGATTTGGTTCTCCTTTCCAAGGTAACCACATGTGAGAATAATCTGTTGATATGTAACCAGAGAAATTCTTGCTCCAACTTCTACTCAATAAGAGACTATGTGAATCTGGTATGTCTGCCACTTGAATAGTTACTCTACTTCTGATACGGGGTTCAGAAGCAATTTCCAATAGGACATTTGGCAATTGACCCACAATCTTAACTCTACTTTTATCCACTTGAACAATCTTCTTATTTGACTTTTCAGGAATCAAACCAAGTTTCTTACATATAGTTAATGGCATTATAGTAGACGTAGCTCCCGAATCAATCAAACAATTGTGTAAGAATTTATCCTTTAATTTCATTGTCAAAAGGAAAGGAGGAGCTTCCTTGTCATGTGAAGTCTTTAATCTCTCATCATTACTAGACACATAACTTAACTCCGATTCTCTAGCTCTCCTTTTACCTTTAATGAACTCTAAAGCCTTTCTTTGCTGATCCCCTATTTGAAGCAACTGATAGAGGCTAATATTGGCTTTGACATGTTTAAGGTCTTCTATCAAATCATATTCTCCATCACCAATGAAGCTCGATCTTTTTATCCATTTGTTGAAAGACTGATTTGGAGTGCTTTGCTCCACTTGATTGTCTTTACCTTTATTCTTATCCCTTCTACTTGGCTCAAAAGCTTTTCTCTTAGTAGATGGATTAGTAAGAACATTTGGAGGTCTAGAAGTAGTTATTCTTTCCTTTGATCGAAGATTATATCCATTTTCCTCATTGTTATTACATTCCTCATCTGATGACATATCTTCTTCAGAACTTGATAGAGAAGAAGTATCACTAGATCTACTGCTAGAAGATTTACTTGCATAATGAACACTAGATAACTCATTATCAGAATCAATATCAAGAAAGTTGGACACAATAAGATCACTTTCATCCTCATCTTCTACTAACTTAGTGTCTTGATGTTTATGCTTTCTATTTTTCCTTTCTTCCTTGATATTTACTCTTGTCAATGCTTTTTCAAGCTTCACAATTTTGTTAGACATATCTCTCATTAATTGTCCTTTTTCAGATCCCACTCTTTCATGTTCTGGCTCTATCTTAACATGAGATGGACCTGGTAAAGCTTTAAATTGAGTAAAATCTTGCATAGGAATTATAACTTTTTCTTCTCTTTTTGGAATCGCAATATTTTCTTCAGGATTCAATTGTTTTTCTAATTGTATAGCTTCACTAAGTAGTCATTTAGTGTAGTTAAGTTTGGAGTTCTCCTTAACCAAATTGAAATGTTGGGATTGATAGCCTTAAGATAAGTCTCTTTAAGCATTTTGTCTGATGGCTTATATTGTCTTTGAAAGAGTCCACAAATTCGTTGAAATTTGATGTTAAAATCTCTAATTGACTCTTTAACGCCTTTCTTAGCTTGCATCAGCCCATAGTATAGTTGTTGTTGATCTAATTGATTACCAAACTGGGCTAAGAAAAGATTCTTCATGTCATCCCAACTTGTAATACTATTGCTTGGTAAGTTTGAATACCAAATCTGAGCCATATCCTTTAGATTTGATACAAATAACCTACAATCTTGATCTTGATGTTGAATATTTGCATGAGCTAAAGCTAACTCAAACATGTGAATATATTCTTCAGCTAAATAAGCTTTTCCAGGAATGAAAGGCTCAGGCAAATATTTGTAAACTGCCTTAGGAATATCATTGTAGTTTTGAAATCCTAGTGGTGTAACTCCTTGCCAAGGATTTGCCATCCTATTCCTTTGAAATGTTGAACTCTTAGACTTTCTAGATCTTCTCTTACGAATTGACAAACCAGAGATAATGGGTGATTTTCTTGATCTTCTAGTTTTCACCCCACTACTTGTTCCCAATTCAGAAACTTTCTTTCGTTCTTCTTCTGATGAACAATCAGTCTTAGAATCTAGAATATCCTTTGAAACTTTGAAACTTTCCAAACTATGAAATTTCTTGGTCATGAACTGAAAATAGTATCTAATTTCGTAAGCCTTTATAGTAACAAAGAATTGTTGATGTACTAAAAGTATAAGGCTTATGAACCTAGAGGCTTAATTTTTATCCCTCCTTCTAGCGCCAAAAGAACTGTTGGCAACCTTTTGGAACGCGACCGCCAACGAGTGTCCTCGAATAGGATTTAGGTGCCTGCTGGTCTCTGGCAACACCAAGGCCCAAATACCTCCAAATAACTCAGTAGTTAATGTGAGTATGTGCGTGTGCTGTTGCGGCGTGCGGTTGTGTGCAATGTAACGATTGCATGTGTGTGAAATACAAATGACTTACTTTAAAGAGTTTCAGCCAACTTTGTCCAGTACTGTGAGTTATTGAAAGTTTCCTATTTTGTTCAAACTACCTAGTCTACGCGGTCCCTATAATACCTGCTTGTAACAAATAAAATTTTGCATAAACATTTGAGCACAACTCCGCAAATCTACTCCTAATTTTCCCCAGAGAGAGATATAGTTCCACAAGAAAACTAGAAATAGAGCAAGATTCAATGGAAATAGACAGAAAAGAAAAGAAAGCAGATTTGTGTGGACCTCAAATATTTAAGCAAGGTAAAATGACACGAGTAAACACTTCGCAATAAAGTTATTCCAAATTCAATATCTACGAATTGTTCAAACTTCCAAGGCTCAACCAAGCAATATCTTCAAGACAAACCTATTGTGCTATCAAAAATCGCTGCGTAAGCTACCACGTACGAGACTCCATTTTGACTAGACAATAGGTGCCAACGATTGCATTCAAACAGAACCTTTAAAAGACTTGACAATTTCTGATTGAAATAACACGGAAAATCACTTTAAAGATAAAGAAGCTATTCTGGTCCCATCAAAATACCAAAGATTCTCTGAACCCTCTTGACTACTAAATTGTTCCACGGCATGACTACAAATAGAGGCTCTCTTTCAACAACCCAATAGTAGTTCCCAAACATTGCACAATAACAAAATTTACTACTAAAATGCTCTTAAGGCTTTTAAACACAAGCGCTTCTATGGAAAAATTTTAATAGAAGTTTCTATCGGGCAACAAGAACAATAAGAGCAATCTAAAAATCCCAAAATTACTTGCCAAGGATGATACTATCTAAACCACTAGCTAAGCAATTTAAACAAAACAAAAAATGAAATGCATAACTCACAAGACCATGACAAAGAGGCTGAAATCTTTATTCTAGCAAGCCATCTTGTAAACAATCTTCTTTACAAATCTTCCAAGTGTGATGATGATGCTCCTTCTTGATGTCCTCCAATATTTTGAATAAAATATTTTAACTACTCCATGGAATGGCCAAATGTTCCAACACCTCTCAAGGATACTTTTGTGATCAGGATGCCCTTTCCCATTGAAGCCAAAACCACCTCTACAACTAAAAAGGATCCTCCTATAGTGGCCAATGCAATAGCTTCTTTACAACTAAGAAACAATAATAAGAAATCCTTGAGCAAAAAATATAAGAAGCCTAAAAACAATGATAAGAAATAGGCAAAGGAATAAAAGGAAGTGGGCCCACTAAAGCCAACTCCCATATCATATGTTCCAATGAGTTCTAATGCTTATGCCGCTTCAACTAGTGAATCACAAGAGGATCCTAAGTAGCAAGGAAAGGGGAGAGACATCAAAAAAATCATTGAAGCATGAAGTTCACATTTTGGAGAACATGGAGGAGGTCAAGAATGCTAAGAATGGAAATCTTACAACTAATGAGAAGGACCTCCTCATTGCAATGGAACAAGTCATGTAGTCACTAAAACAAAACAACACCTCCCTTAGCTTGTATGATCTTGTGATGATTTTTGCTACACATCTCAAAGAAATAGTGAAGATGTTGACCTCTATTCTTATTAGCAAGGACATCCCCACTAGTGAAGAGTCATCCATGCAATGATGTTACCACCTTCACCAAAGGAAAAAATAAGGTCTATAATGCTAGTATTTTACAATAGTAAAGTCAAGACCAATCCCCAAGATGGTGAACCAAGCAAGGATCTTCTATTCATAATTATAAGGGTAGGAAAAATCAAAGTGCATAGGATACATGTTGATGATGGAGCTGCAATGAATGTAATACCTTATACCATTGTAGAATGTCTAAGCCTAACCGAGCATATGCAACATACATTAACAACTCCTCTTAAATCCTTAAATGGATCTTGGGTTGCCATAAAAGGCTCCATTTCTTTAGAATTTATGGCAAGGGAAAATTCCCCACATGGATAATTTCTTGATAGTGGAAGGGACATAGGATTCAACCTTATCCTAGTAAGACCTTGGCTAGCTCAATTACAAGTTCTTTCCTCACCAATCCACTAAGAAATTTACCTATGTGACTAGGGAGATGAGATAATCATCCATGGAGATAGTGCAACTCCCTTCATGGTCAACAACATTGACATCATCAAAAAAGGCTCTAAAGTGGAGATTCAAGAAGAAATTCCTACTATCAACCACAAATTCAAGAATCTCAACAAAGCATGAGAGTCTAAAACCAACAATGATGGACCCATGGATGCACCATGTGAAGAGCTCACCTTCAAGATAGTTAGTAAAGGAAATGGGGAATACTAGATTGTGAAAAGTAGGCCATATACCTTCCCTAATCTTTCAAAAATTATGAAACATTTGCACAATTTATGCTTCTTCACTAATTTGCTTGCCCTTTCACCTATAATCATATAGCCTATTCTATAACCTCCTTAGTCTAATTGAAACATCTCTTGTATGCACCATTTTGTTTACTTATGTTTTACTTTGTTGTGACCTTTACTTTTCATGTAGCCTAAGGTATAATATTATTGAAAATATAATTTTTCAATCCTTTTTATCTTAGAACATAAACCATAAAAATATGATAAAAACTTTAAAACTTGAAAAAACTCAAAAAAAATTAACATAAAAAACTGATAAAAAGGATTTTTTTAAAACATGGGATCTACCATGACCTAAAATTGGAAAATCATAAGGCCTACCATGGTCTAAAACTAGCATATCATAGGGTCCACCATGGCCTAAAACTAGAAAATCTTAAGGCCTACCATGGCCTAAACTTGGAAAATTGTAGGACTTGCCATGGCCTACAACTAGCAAATCATATAGCTTGCTATGGCCTAAAACTAACAAAATCCCATGGCCTACCATCATATAAAATTGGAAAAAATTTTATCGCCATTTACAACTTAGTTCACACCCTAGTAGCCCACATATAGTTGATTTTACCTTTTCATAATCAATCACAATTACATAAGTTAAACAACATAGCCTATAACATGAATAAAAATGTTAAACATTAAACATTAAAACATCTAAACCAAATTAAAATTTAAAAAATAATAATAGTCCAATGTTTGTAATGTAGCAAACGTGAAATTTTAAATAATAAACTATTTCTCAAACATCAACAACTAACACTAGCCATAACAACATTAGCCCATCAACAATATCATCAACATAACAAATGAGATAACTAGAGGCAATGACCAATAGATGGTACTAAGGGACTACTAGAGGGGGCTAATGAGAATTTTCATCTTTACCATTGGGGTTGCCAATGTCACCTTGTACTTATACCACAAAAAAACACAAGCTTAACCAACAATCAACAAAGTATGAAACCAAATTACAAATAATAAATTAAATTAGACTAAAGTAAAATAAGAAAACCTATGAGGGCTTAGGCATAACATCTTCTAGTGGGAGGTTCCAAAGGCCAACCTCCAAATAATGAAGGATTTTTTCCTCAATCATGTGGGCCCAATCCACCTCCTTATGATTGATAACTATCATGATATGGCTTTCATTGATCTTAGTTCATGTAGATGGCTCCCTGAATACATAGCAATAGTCACCTCCCAAGAAGTAGTAGAGATCTAAGGAGATGGGGAATCAACCATAGTAAGAGAGCCTTCAAATACTTTAAAGACATCCTTTTCTTGAATCCTCTTTATGAACAGCTCCAACTTACACTGTGGACTCCTTCTTTAATCAATAAAGATAGGCTTCAAGTTTAGCCTTATACTTCTTCTTGTGATCTTTTTATGCTTGGTTCTACTCAAGAACCTAGGCATAGTAGTATCTTCACTCCTTGGCCTTATGCACCAACAAGTCCATCTGAAGCTTTTTCTCAGTGACCTCTCTAGCAAGGGCAACCTTTCCATGGATGGCATTCTAGTACCATGCCAATTGGATCTCTTTATTTTGCAAAGAGCTCCTATTGACCAATGATCTTTTAGATCTCTATTTGCCTCAACCAGCATGTGTTTTCTCTTTCCAATGCTACAACTCATTCCCATAGGAACTCATTGATATGTTTGGTTTTCCATGAAGTTTTGGCACATGAAGATGCACATTCAATGGTACTTTCATATAGCTTGGTGGAACATTCTCCACATCCAATGGTAATATGGAAAAGGCATCAATCTCAATGGGGTGGTTGGGATTCCATCCAAGTGTAGGCACTGAAAACAACACAACAAGAGACATGGAAAAAAAATAACTAGATAACCAAGAAATAACAAACAAAAACATAACTAAAATAATGCAACTATGAAACAAAAAATACTAAAAGTACAAGATAAGCTAAGTTCTTACGAACATCAGGAGTAACCTATTGCAATTAATCAATGATGTCCTTAGCCATCCCCCATATGAATTTCCTATTATAAAAAGTGTCTACTCATGGCTTCATTCAAAACATGGATGTGAAGGTAGTGGGCTGAGGCTTTGCAACTAAGGCAAGCATAATAAGCAACAAATTATTAAGACCAAGTTTAAACTAAAACAACAACATAACTCAAACATATGAAACAAGAGGCATACATACCTAGAGCATCATCTAGGATGATGACAGGGGCTTCACCTAGCTATGAGGCATCAAATATAGTGTCAAGGTCATCTAATGGACATTGGATAACCCCTCATCCTCATGGCATTATAGGAGCTCCTCCTCTGAGCATTTTTACTCCACCTCCACTACTACTACTTATGACACAAACTCCTGTTTCTTACCTACAAGAACAACAAGAGAAAAACATAATATAAGTTAGCATATCTTGCCTAAAATAAAATAATAATATATCTTTATAACATAAAACATAACAATGCAAAACAACTAAATAATAACAAAACTAAAATAGCCCTATAACCACATTGCATGTTGTTGGCGACCGTTTGGGACGCGACCGCCAACGAATGTCCTCGAACAGGATTTAGGTGCCTACTGGTCTCTGGCAACACCAAGGCCCAGATACCTCCAAATAAACTCAGTAGTTAATGTGAGTATATGTATGTGCTGTTGGGGCATGTGGTTGTGTAAAATGTAACAATTGCGTTGTGTGTGAACTACAAATGACTTACTTTAAAGAGATTTAGCCAACTTTGCCAAGTACTGTGAGTTCTTGAAAATTTTCTATTTTGTTCAACTGCCTATTCTACGCGGTCCTTATAATACCTACTTGTAACAAATAAAATTTTGCAAAAAAATTTGAGCACAACTCC
>MNCI01016594.1:770061-786949 GCA_015680685.1 Gnetum montanum
GTGGAGGTTTCATCATAGTTCCAGGGCAACGGTCTTTCTCTTATTTCTGCCTGGAACCTGCAAGAACCGACACATGTTTGAAGCAATATTCATATGCAGCATCATCCGAAGCCACCGATTCAAACTGCCTCCACACAATAGGGCCCTGTAAAATCGTAACTAACGATCACCGCGAGGGAAGGCCCTGCAACTGCAATCTGACTCTGCCGAATCGTGCTAGAGAAGAAAGGGGTTTTTTGAATAACTACATGCCCAAACAGAGGGTTTCAATTCCTATTTTTCCCCCAAAACTGACTTAGGGTTTCCTGCGTTTTTCTGTTTGGCTTTCCTGCGTTTTTTCTATTTGTTTGCCTACGCCCGCTGCTGACCTTTCTACGCCCACTTCTGTGCACGCCGCTGACCCTTCTGTGCTGCCATTGTTCATCCGTTCTCTACTAAATCCACCTTGAGATCACCTCCAACGTTTTGTTCTTGACTTTTTGAAAAAGGAAATCAGCAACATCAACGGCTGCAGCGGTGCAGAGCGACAGCGGCGGAGACGTTTGATGGCTTGGCCGTGATTTTACGGTGGCCATGTATTTTCCAGTTATACCGCAGTCTTCTTTTCTCTCCACTAGTGCTGCATTGCCGATTTTTTTTTGATTAATTCTTGTTTTACATGAAATTTCAAATGTTGTCTTTTTAAGGATACAACCGAATTTCACAACCGAGATCTGCAACTTTGTGCCTATTACATAAATAATATACTCCCTTCCTTATTGATTTTACTATCTTCTGATCTTTGATAAGGGAATAATCCGGCACTTTCATCTTGTACCCAAAAGGCTTCAACATAAAATTTTTACTAGTAAATCAATCTTCTAAACTAAAACACCCATCAACCTTCAACACTAAGGCTGTACTTAACTTACAACCATAGATTCTTACAATTTTGAATAAAATATTTTAATTGTTCCATGGAATGGCCAAATGTGCCAACACATGCTTGGTTGAGTCTAACAATGAATCTCCTCTCCAAGGATTGCTCAAATTTCTAAAGCTACTTCCTCAACCATAGGCCTCTTTAATTTGGCTTTAGTTGCACCTTTAACTTCAGCCTTCAATGTCTTCACCCTTTCAATGTTTCCACACTCAACTTGGGGCTTAATCCCCATGTTGTCAAGGAAAGCATAACACCTACCACTAAATCCATTTTTGGTAACATACAATGACTCCCTGATGTTCTCTAGTTGATTTTGAGCCTACATGGTGGAATAAACATGTTTCACCCATGGCTTGGAGAGTTCGAATGGATCTTGGCTTACCAATTTTCCATTCTTCCTCACCACCAAGAGATCCATAAACCTCATTATATATTCCATAAATAATGCATAATTCATGTGGCATTTCATCATGATATTGTTGTAGAGTTTAAGGATCTTCCCATGTAGCTTAGAAGCCAAGTGATCAACATAGTTAAATTAAGCATCCTTTGAAAGGAACTTCTTCATGATCCATGCCTACTCAACACCCATGATCTTTCCATGCAATAGCAACTTGGGAAATTCCTAGGAGAAGAACAAGGGATATGTCCCTCTAGCCTCTTCAACCTTGAATTGGTTAAGAGAAAACCCCTTGGACAAGTTTTAACCACTCCTCCACCTCCTCCCAGTGGTCCACCTCTTTACCTACTTTAGTGACAATCTTTAGGTCCTCAAGAGGAATGCCAAAGAGGTTACTAAAGGTGGATTCATTGATGGCTAGGGTGATAGGCACATTATAAACATGTTTGATAAACATATTCATTCCTTTTTCAAAGGATTCAATGATCTTCGCAATCTTGGGGGTAGAGATAATGGGGCTAGGGGCCATGAAGAGATCAAGCAAACTTGAATCTGTGATGTTTGCTTGGATGTTTCTAGGCATCCTACTAGCCAACCACTATTCTACGAAGTCCACCTCACTATACTTAAGGATGAGAGTCTCCTCAAAGCATCTTGAAATAACCAACATGATAGTGGAAGAGGTGCTAGCCACTATAATACAACAAGAGGCCAAGTAGCTTAGGCATAGGCATAGTGCTTAAAACTAAAATATAACTAGTACAACTAATTAAAACCAAGTATAACCAATCAAAGCCAGTAAAACCTTTTAGACACTAAAAGCCTAAAAGACCTATAATTATGCAATCATGAAAACATTCGCATGAAAACAAAAACTAAAAAAATAATTCTTACCTTTGTTGCTAGAAGAAGATAGCAAGGGGACCTCAATAGGTATGTGAGCAATATTTGATTTGTTCCACCAACTATGTGTTGTTCCATTAGCTACACACCTTTGGTAGGCATTTGAATAATGTATGATGTACCTATCCAAGTTACCTCTAAGTTGCTCAACCATTGTAAGCCTCACTATGGAACTTCTGGCAAAGACCTCTAATGCTATTTGAGCCAAGGGTAGGAGCTAGTCACTTTTGATGAAGCTTTTATCATCCACCCTATACTTGCAAACATATTAATTCAAGTAAGGAAAACCATTAAAGCCAAGTGGCATAATAAAACTAATAGTTAAAATAAACAAAAAATAAAAATTTAAAGCCATGTTTACCCTTCCACATAATAGATAGTACCAAGAGGGTTCTAAAATAGTGTGTCAGCATGGTGAAGAACTAGCAACATGTTATTTGCATTATACAAGTTGAACTTGGGCATGTTTTAAATCTTGGGTAGCTTGAAACTATCCCTTATATAAGTTCCATCAAGCACTTCACCTTCTACACATATTTTAGGATTGTCTTTAATAAATTCAACGATCAAGTTGGAGGACCTAAGCAATAGAGTTTGACAATGACAACCACCATGTAAGATGATAAGTGTGACCATACCATCACACTAAAATTTTATAATAGAAAGGCTAGGAACTCTTTTTCCCCTAGCCTAAACCATAGGTAACCATGCTCCAATTTCATGTGTGTAGGTGGAGTGTAGATCCCTAGCACATGGATCTAGCAAAGTAGTCCCACCAACTCAATAACCACTAATACAGGTTTGAGGAAGGCCTTCCACACAACAACAACTATCAAAATCATAAATAACCGTAACCAAATATGGAAAAATGTTAAATAATAAAAATAACTAGAACTTCATGGTCAATTTTTTAATGCAAACCCATAATAATAAAATTCATAGTTTCAACACTTATAACCAAAACCAAAACTAGGAACAACTTTCATGAAAAACCAAATATAACCATGTAGCCTACTAACAACTTATGGCAGTTTTTATGGTAAGATATGCATAAAAGTATAAAATTATTTTATGTAGAAACCTCAAAAACATTAAAACTAGCTATTACCTATAACAATAGTCACAAAACACCAATTTGAATTTGGAAAAAGTTTACTAGAAATCCTAGTTAATAGTGAAACTAGTCATAGTAACAACTCTAGGAAAGCTAGTCAAAAATTTTCTAAAAATTGAAATGACTATTAGGAACTAAAATAAAACATGTAAAAAAAATTTTAAACCTTTTAACATAACTATAAAAATAACACCAACACTGCACATACAGGGAGGCTTGTAGTTTTCATAGCCAAAACTACAATTGTATGGAACAGTTTACACTTTCTCAAAATGATAGAATAGAACTAAAAAAATATTTCTAAGGCTAAGAACTATGTGGGCATGAAGCTCAATAAAATTTAACATCTATGTTGTAGTTTCAAGCTTGGAAACAATTTAAAACACAACATAAAACCTTAACAAAATTCAATAAAAACTACACAAAGAAAACCCAAAACTATAGAAAATGGCTATAGTAGATGACTGATAAAAAATATGAAAAAAAATTTAAAACTTGTAAAATCACTTCCAACCCTCCCTAACACCTCAAATCACCCCTAGGAATCTAGGACGTTGGTAGGAAAGATCATTCAAGGTGCCAACATTTCCCATCTTCACAAGGGTAGATCCATGACAACCAAAAACCTCACTTCACACTAGTCTACAAAAAATTCATCAAAAATCAACCACACATCCAAATTTCTTGATTCCATAGCTATTGGAATAATTAAACAAAAATATAAAAACTCAAAACCAAAAAACACAAAAATTCCTAGTTGTGTTTGTAGAAAAATTTCAAAAGTAACATAAACAAAACTATGAAAACCAAAACACAACTATGGGCAAGTTCACGAAAAAATTCACCAAAAATTAACCACATATCAAAATTTAGTGATTCCATAGTCATTGGAATCATTGAATGAAAAAATAATAACCCAAAACCTAAAAACTAAAAAATTTGTAATTTTTTTCACATAAAAAATACCAAATTAATGTGAAAAATAGCCAAAAAAAATAAAAACCAACTATACATTGGGTTACATAAAAATTCATACAAAATCAAGTGTAAGTTAAAATCTAGTGGTTCAAAAATAAATTTAACTATTAAACATAGTAATAAAACCCCATGGCCATAAAAAGTATGAAATACTACCTATTTAAATACAAAAAAAAAATACAAAAGTGGTGTTGCTTTTTTGCCCAAAAGCATAGAAAAAATGCATAGGAAATACTAATGAATTTTTAATTCAATATAAACCAATCCAAAAACTAGAGCATCATTAAAAACCCCTAAACATATCCTAGATCTAACATGGGAATTTTGTAAAATTAAAATTTACCCAACACACAAACCCACACAACCAAAAATTCCTAGGATTCCAATGAAACTTTGCATAAAATGGTTAGGGTTTATGTACCTAGGATTCATGGAAATAGAACCTTCACTAATGACTAGCTATGGGAGGTCAAAGAGGCCTTGTTTAGTAATGTCAATCTCCTACAAGGTTGCATGCTTGTTGGTAGTAGCCTTCCTCTTAGACATGGCGATGAACAATGTAGAAAGAACCAAAACCCTTAAGCTTCTAGGAGGCCTCCTAGCAACTACGCCTACTTTTGGATGTAGTACAACTAGGTAATGTTGAAAGTAGGTGTAATAGAAGTTAGAATAAAATTGTAGCTCTAGTGCTATGTGTTGTAGAATGGGAATGATGTGCCAAGAATTATTTGTGCAAACTTGAAACAAGAAAAACACTCCCAAACTTATGTGCCTACCTTCAAAACCTTGGTTTCTCCAAAACGTTCATTCAAGTTACACTAAATTCCATGATAAAAATTGAAAATTTGTACTACACTCAATGAGTGGAAAATCAATTCATGCAAAAACTCAAATTTAAGGTGGGCTCCACTAGGCGACTATATAACAAGACAATGGAAATCCTAAAACACTTGGATTTTCATCTTATCATAGTAACTACGTTGGGTTTTTAAGCATCCAAAAGCCTTGAAGAGAATTCTAAAATCCAAATACTACTAAAACTCACCTCCCAACCATCAAGACATGTCATGAAACCTTATGCCAAAAATGGAAAACTAGGTGTTAACATTAACGGAAATTGAATATCAAGGAAGGCCAAAACTTACAACAAAACCTACTATGTTGGGCAACTACGCTGACCAATAGCCTAACTACACTATCCAACATAGTCACAAGTGGGATAGTGTACTCTACCATCAATGAAACTCCCAGTCAACTCCAAAATTACCACATCATGCACCAAACCCTAGCCAAAATTCCTAGTAGCTCTAAAATTCCATAAAACTGGTCAAAAAGCATCAAAAATCCGTTTTCCTACATGGACTACATTGGGGAAGATCTCAACTATAGCATAGTCCTAGTGTAATTGAGTAAATAATAAATAAATAAAATGACACATCTTAAAACCAAGAGTCTCCAATAAGCCCAAAACCTAAGAAAACCAAGCAAAAATCAAAAATTTCCTACTTTCACCTTCAGACTACACTAGAAAAGGCTTGGATTACACTAGCTAGTGTAGTCCTACTGTATTTGGAAGAGGATGAACCATTGAAAACCAAGTAAAACCTTTAAACTAACATATTTTGACCTTGACACTCCTTCGGAACCCTTGGTGGCCTTAAAATGATAATTAATTGATCCAAAACAAGTCAAATTCCATCCCAAACATGTGAATATGTTAGGGATGAGCCCATTTATGCTAGCTATCATACTACTAATGTAGATGGATAAGGAAATATTACCAAAGGCCAAAAATAGTAGTTGAAATAACATACCTTGGACACCACAACTTCCCCTAGCTTTTGGTAAGCCTAAAATAGCAAATAACTAAGTGAAAACTAGATGAAACCTACTATCATTTTGGTATTGTGTTGGGGGTGACATTAACTATATTGGCCAATGTAGTCCCAAGATAGTTGGATGAGATTGAACTACTTAAATCAAATAATAGCCTCCAAATTGCCATATCTTGCATCCACATCTTTTCGAGACTTCCATTGATCTCGAAATGGCAAGTAGTGTGAAACACCATCAAAAATTCATGTTGCAAATTGTAACCTTCCAATCCCAAATTGAGGCAAGACCATATTGTAAATGTGAGATTTGTATCCCATGATCTAAAATTGTGAATACTTTAAACTTTTTTGGCTGAAAAATGCCTCAGAAGTTGTTGTCACCTCACTTCCCAAGTGGAAAAAATGCCTCATGTCTATATTTAGAGTTGGGAAGGATGAAAATGCCTTGGGAATGGCCAAATTTGGCATTTCCATGGGCTTTTGTTGTGATATAACCTCAACTATACTAGAACCATCTATCCTCCTAGCATAGATGGAATCATTGAAATTTTCCATTCCCAGTCTCCTTACTCCATTGTAGTCATCCCAAGTTTTTAGTAGTTGTAGCATTTTTAGAATAATGAAACATCGAAATAATAGAATATGTAGCTTTTCCCAACATTGGATTTGATTGAATGTTCTAGCAACTTTAGTGTAGTAAGGATGATTCTAGCAGAGTCATAAAAATCCATTTACTATGTATAGTAAATGAATGAAATTTTTTGGCTACAATATTCTAGAATTACTATAAATGAAAGCTATGCTAAGGATGGATGGTTGTTGACACCTACAAATTGACACCAATCCATCAATAATCATGAAAGTGATATATAGGTTCCAAAGTAGCCAATTCCACCTTATATAAACCACATGTAAATATCCTATTTTAGTTTCCAACTTTGTATAAGCAATAGCATTTTACATGTTCACATCAATAAAAAAATCCTTTGTAATCTTGTAACCATTTCAACAAAAAAAATCGGTACTATGCTAGGCATAGAGACTCCCATGTGATATTATTACATAAAAAGTAAAATACCATTTGTGACCACATTGCTAATTCTTGTGGAAAATGACAAGTAGTTGTTAGAAACTAGAGTTAGGAAGAATTTGGATCATGGAATTGACATGTAACACAGCTTGCCATCTTCAACAAACTTTGAGGTCCTAAAAGTAACTTCTTATGCTCTTAGCACAAAATCTGCACTTTATTAACTTTAATCTTTATTTTCCATTTTAATAAAGTTATAGTTCATGTTGTGAAAATTTTAGTTTAGATTTTCATTTTTGTGCTTGTTTTTATTTTGGACCTTTGACTTCAATTTCGTTTCCATTTTCATTTCAATTTCAATTTACATTCTATTTTCTCATTTTCATTTTTGTTTTTGTTGAAACTTTTGTAAGTCGCTAGGTGATTGGTCAAACCATCTAGGGTACCCAGAATCCCATGTATGGAGGCCCTTGGGATTCAAGGTTAAAACTATTCTGATAGTCAGGATTTTTAGTTTCCATTCTAGCAAGCAAAATTTTTGGGTCCAATAGTTTTCTAGTGCTAGAATAAGGGCCTCCACCCAAATTTTTAGCCATAAACACTTTTCAATTTTTTCAATATCAAATCTACTACATTTTCATTATTCTATTATTCTGCTAAAACCAATGTTTACTACCTAAACCTTTTTCCACATACTTCATCATAGTTGTGGTAAAAGAGTTGTATTTCTCTTTTACTATAATTTCACAATAGTTGCTAGTTTCCTTGGAGCTAGCAAATTTGACCATTAAAACCCTTTTCCATTAAAAACCAATTTCTATTTGAAACCCATTTTCCATTTAGCAGGATAAACCAATTGGCCCAATTCCATCTGTGATGGAATAGCCACTTTTTCCATTTTTACCACTTAGCATTGTTGGTTGGAAATTTCTTTATTTACTACATAGTACATGACTTTCTACTATGTAATATTTCTTAGCAACAATTTTTCAACTACCTTTTCATTTTTGGTCAACTATGCTAGTTGATTATCCCACTTATTTCATTTTTACTAGAAATAATAAAATATCCTAAAACCATATTTTTGGACAATATCATTCAACTAGTTTACTGTTCTACCCTTTAACTTCACTAATAATGCATCTATTCAGTAGGCCATTAGAGTGTATGATCCTAAAGACCCCATGTTAGTGGAATGTAAACAATCCCTAAGGCTTAGAGGGTGAAGTCCTAAATTTTTAGTGATAAAAAAAGATTTCTATAGCTTCCTTTGCATGAAATTTTATGCTAGCATGATGATTTTGAGAATGCACGTCGAAGCCAAACAAGAATACGAGCTAATCCACTGAGATGGGAAGGAATACATTCCTTCCCCTTCTGACAAGATACTCCTAACAGAAACCTATGCTTGCATCCTATCCCAACTAATTGAGATGGATGAAGAGGATGGAAAAGCTAGCTCAGAGAAGTAGCAAGAGGAAAAGGATGAGCTTAGGATGGAGTTTGAACATGAGAACATCATAGGTGGGCTTTTCCAACAAGCCACTCCTAAAGGCACCTTGCCCAACCCCACCCTTATTACCTCTTCCATGGGATATGTCCCTCAACCTTTGTCTTCTTCTTATCTAACCATGTTCAGGCCCATGGTCATGATAGCAATGCACTAAACCCAATTGGTGCCATAGTCAACTACCTTTCATTTTCCCATGTCATTCACTACCCTACTAATGAGACGCGGTTCGCATAGGCCGCAATATCGTGTACGCGATATCGCATCCCCCACGATATCACGTATGCGATATCGCATCTTTCCCTATGATATCGCGTACACGATATCGTAGTCTACTGTCATGTCTATAAATAAGAGGCGGCTCTCCCTCATTCAGAATCCCAATTTTAGAGTAGCGNCATAGCGTGGTGTGAGTACGACTTGACTACGAGCATCTACGGGTGTGTATGGCTAGTTAAGGAATCGGTTACTCATCGTGATTAGTTTCTCACCCTTAAACTCCTAGAAGCGGAATGAGTACAACTTGATTACGAGCATTTAAGTGTGACTACTTGGTAGCCCAGTGGTGTAGCTAGGGGGATCTACGCTTGGTAACCCAGTGGCGTATTCAGGATCTGTGCTTAGTAATCCCAGTGGCGTACCTAGGATCTATGCTTGGTAGTCCCAGTGGTAGTCGTGCACAAAGTCCAAGATGTGTATGGTTGATCAAGGAATCGATTTCTCATCGCACTTAGGCTAGATTAGATTTTCTTACCCTTCCTACGTATGTTTGCCTTTTGGTACCATTTGTGGTTGCAACATATCTGCAAATTACAAGATATAATGTGTAACTTAGAATATTTGAATACCTTATGTCATTAATTATTTACACTTTACTACAATTGGACCATGGTAGATTGATTATTTTATTCTTATTTTATTAATTACTTTTATTATAAGTGTCACTGAAGCTCATTGGAAGGGTTTAACTTCTGTAATTTGATGTTTAAATGTTAATTTCTTAGTTGAACCTTTATGGGAGTTAAAAAAATGGTGAAAATTTTTCTATCAAAACTGGCACATTTGTGGCCCCAATGACTAAGAGCCTACCCTCGAGAGCTACAAGGTCAAACAATAGAGTGATTCAATCAAACAGTTAGGAAGTTATGGGCTCTAGAAGATTCTGGGATCTGAAAATTACCAAAACTCCCTTGGCATTTATCAGCAAATGTGAAAATTTCTAATGATGCTTGCACATATATATAGTATTTTCATGCTACATCGACAAGGTTGCATATACAAGGCCTTGTATATGCATGGGGTCCATTGATGAGGTCCCATTTACAAGGTCCATAAGCAAAATTTTTAAACTTAAATATTTTGCAAAATACAAGGAATTCTTGAATAAATTTGGGGTCTATGAAGTTCCAAAAAAGCCAAGAATATGATGAAATCATTGAAGAGGGTCTTTAAAGGCTCAAAAATTTAAAAATTTGATGGAGAATGTGTAAATTAAAGAAAATATGTAAAGGAGCACATGGTCAAATGCAGAAGATGGGTGTACAAAAGATTCTGATTACAATAATGCCTAAGGATAAGGTGCTTAACAAACCCAACCAAGAGATATGCAACTGGGTCCTCCCCATAGCAACCACATGCCCTATTTGCCCTTACATAACCTCAACCTAAGAATTTTGTGAGCCCCATAGATGATTAAAGGTTGATGAAAGTTAATGATCAAAACCTAGAAGATTCTACCAAAGAATTCAAGTACATCAAACAAAGACATCGAATAAGAACATGGACATTGGAAAGTGAGGTAAGTTATGGGTAGCATGGATAGATGATTGAGAATGTGGAATGGAGTTCCAAATTGAGGTTATAAGAAGTCCCTTATGGATTTGTATTTAAATAACTTGAGAAGACCCATCCTTAGTATAAACCAGAATCAACCACTTTCAGTGACTTTGCATTGCCACTCCAATACTGGTCCATCCCCTTGAGACACAAGAGTGCTCCCATAGAACAATCATCATTCCTTAAGAAGAAGAAAAGAGAAGTAGGAAGTAAAAGAGGGCCTTAATTAGAGGGAACCTTTAGGTATGTGTAACATGTCCTTCTACTCCCATAACTAGTGCTTATAGCCTATTTATTTGTATAAGGGATGTGCTTTGAATTCCCATCATTTTTGTTTCTCTTTTTTTCTTATTTTGTTTTGTTTCTTTTTTCCTCTTTTTATTGGAATTTTTAGATATGAACCACACCATGCAAAGACTTAGAAGAGTACAAAGAGTATTGAATCTCCTTGAAGTCACACCTTGTGCAAGCCTTTGAATCCTTTCTAATTGTAAAAACCATCAAGGTCATAAATTTATTAAAGGTTTATTTGATGAAAGGGACCTCATATTTCAAAAATAAGAAAAACCATAAATTTTAGTGGATGGGTGAATGGCATGGACTCACAACCTGTTCCATGAAAAGGAAACCATGTGTTAGCCATTAGTAACAAAAATTTAAAAATAGAAACCAAATATTAGCAAACAAAAACATTAATATAAACCACCATTAGTAACAACTATAGCACCACTGTGTCCTATTGGCATAAAGCATGTTATTAACAAAAATTAGAAAATAATACTAAAATAAATAAAATAGAATATATAAGAAAGTGTAAAATATTCAAGAAAAAATTAAATGTACTAATGATGGTATAAAAAATGGTGTAAAATAGGAAAAAATTTAAAAATCAAAAAGGTATAAAATAAATAATTTGCAAAAAAAATATGTAGAACAAAAAATTGAAAAACTAATGAGCCACATATATCATTAGCATGGATAGCCATCTCTCCCATGACTAAGTTAGAAGGAGAAAATTGAAAAAATTAAGCATGGTTATCCATCCATTGAGCTATTTGTTGCATTGGCTTGCTTGGGCTTGTGAAAAGGCTTTATCTGTTGGATGTTGATCAACTACTTCTTATTTGGGCTTTTATATTTAAATATGATCAAGGCCTTAGAAGTAAAGGTTTCATCATTTATATAAGGCCCTTCCCACAATGTTTAAAATTTGGTTTTTTGAGGAACATGTGTTGGGTTCCAATAGAGAACCTTATCCTTTAGTTGAAATTTCTCTTTTTGTATTCTAAGGTCATGACATTGTTTGTTGAATGCCTTGTGTACTTCATTCAAGGATAGGGTTACCAATCAATTTTTTTCTAGCACATTTAGGTTGATCAGTCTTTCTTTTTATGCTAAACCTAGGTCAAGAACTAGGTCATAGGCTATTGAGAGTATACGGAGCTCGGATTGAATTGGGAGTGTTAGAAGTTTTCTGTATACCAACTCATAGGGAAAGTAGCCAATAAGAAATTTCCATATTAAGTGATAAGCCCAAATGGCATCATTGAGTTTGGTGCTCTAATCTCTCCTATGTTTGCTAACAGTTCTTATTAGAACCTTTTTGATCTCCTTGTTAGTAATCTCTACTTAACCATTGGCTTGGGGATGATAGGGTATTGTTAATTTATGTTCAACCCCCAAGTGTTGCATGAGTTTCCAAAACGTTTCACTTGTAAAATGGGTTCCATTATTAAAAATTAGTGCACATTCCACCCCAATATTCTTCACAACATTTTGTTATACAAATCAAGCAATAGTGGATGATGTACAATCGATGATAGCTACTACTTTTATTCATTTGGTACAGTAGTCAATAGCTACAATAATATAGGCCTTTTTGTTAGACATGGGTGTGATGGGATGCATGAAATCTATGTCTAACAATAGCTATTGATGGACATGATTGCATGAATCCTGCATGAATGGAGGATTCTCAATAGCTATTATCAAGATTGATAAAATTTTGGTCAATTTTAGTTAATTCTGATCATGTGAATCAGTATGATTGTGCTTGGAATATGTTAAAATTCTTGATGTCAATCAATACTTATTGATTCTATGATAGCTTGTGATAACACAAACTTAACAAAGTGATTAGTTCATATCATGTGACATCATATAAATCGATGCACTTTGATATAGTAAAATAATAAAAAAATAAAAATTAAAGATCTTTAATCAGAAAAACTAAACCAATTTGAGGGTTCATCACATCTACAATACTTCTAGTCACATAGTGAATGTAGTATGAAGGTTTATAATCATCCAACTATGTGAGTACTAGTTCTAAGAAACATTTGAATGTATTTATCATAATATGAAGGGGTTTGGACCACTTTGGTACTTGTAGAACCTAAATTTTCATAAGCTTTTTTTTAAGAGCTAGAATGCATGTTCACATCCCTCAATTCATAGAAATAACATATCCTTCTTGGTTATTTCTACCAATAACTTGGTGATGTTGGAGAAATTCCCAATAAATCTCATGTAATAACTAGTATGTCCAAGGAAGGATCTAACATTTTTAACTATTTAATATTATCTTGTGATTTCTTAAATCACTTGTATCATTTCTAGGTCCACCTTCATATCCTACTCTAAAATGCAATGCTCTAGGACAGTATCCTCTAAACCATTAAATATCTCTTCTCTTAATTGAGCTTAAGGTTAGTCTCCACATATCATTTCAAAACCTTCTTGAGATGGTCTAATTCTTTTTCAAAATCAATATCATAGGTGGAGAAGTGATCCATAAATACCTCTACATTGCTACCAATCTGTTGCTAAAAGATGCTAAGGATTATGTATTGAAAAGTAGTAGGAGCATTACATAAGCCAAAAGGCATCTTCTTTTATGAAAAAGTTCCCCATGAACTCATAAAAGTTGTTTTTGCCTAGTCTTTCAAAACTATTAAAATCTAGTTATAACCACTATATCTATTTAAAAAATTATAATATTTATGTCCTACAATGATGTGCAACATCTAATCCACAAATGCTAGAGGAAAGTGATTCTTGAAAATAATGATACTTAATAGCCTAAAATAAATGTAGATTCCCCACTACCTACCTTTCTTATGCATAATTATAACTAGGCTCAAATACTCATTATCTACTAAAGGATAGATAAATCTAGCCATAAAGATCTTTCTACATCCTTCTTAATAACATATTTCAACTTCAAATTAAACACCCTTTGCGGTTGTCTTTTGAACTTAATGATGAAGTCTATATAGATCATATCATGGCATATATATAGATCAATTCTAGTTATATCATCATATGACTAAGAAAATGCTATTAGTCATTTGTTAATCACCTTTAGTAGCTTCTCTTTTTCACTCTTAGTAACCTAGGCATTGATGATTATCGATTTCCCATTATTCAAGAACACATACTCTAAGGATCTTCATAATTTTTTAAGTTCTAGGGGTTTTAATTTAAAGGTTTTTGAAACTTCCAACTCTTTCCACTTTACTTTTATTCCTTTTAGTATTCTATGTTTGAGAGTTGGTATTAGATCTACTTCATCTCATCCATCTTATTAATATAAACATTTGTGAGGAATTTTATGAGTTCCATGCACATTGTTGAATTAGAGCTATTATTAGTTATCAACCACTAGGTGTCTTCCTCCTTTGTGGTTATCACATACAAGCACCTTTGAATACTTGTTGGTCTAGCATACTTTTTGTATGATGTGATAGTTCTACTTCTAATCGCCCATATTTTTTGCATGGACTTACACCATGTGTCATTGTACAGAATGCATGCAACTTACTTCTTCTTTACCTTTTCAAATTCATTTTCCTTGGAAATTTTTAATGAGAGGTCTCTAATCCCAAGCTTGGCATTAGTGATACTTAACCAAGATCTTCCCATGATGATTAAAAAGTTTTATATTTTTCAATGTGGCTCACTAGCAAATCAACTAGGTATTATCAACTACTAATGGTGGTCATAATGTCCTCCACTAACTCTGATGAAATAATGATGGAGTGGTCTGCAAGCTTTAACTAGATGTTGCATTTCTATAGTATAGGTAGGTTTCATGTCTTGTACATATCTTGCAAAATCACATTAATCCTAGAACCTAAGTGTTGGCACATTTGGCCATTCTATGGAACAGTAAGACTCCTGATTTGAAAACTAAAACTCATGGGTTTGATTTTGGTAAATTTTCAATAACTTACAAAAGTTATCAAAGTTATATATTCAAAGGTTGTTGGCATATCAAAGTTCAATTGCCCAGTTGTTAAGACTTTGTGGTGTAAATCAAAGTTTGAATGAGATGATAGGATTGTTATGGATGTAATTTTGGGGCAAAAACTAGCTTTTGGATATTCCAGAGATATTAGCAAACATCTGCTACTGGTGCTCAATACCATTCCAGAAAATATTCCAAAAAAAACAAATATTTTAGTTTTATGCTCTTTTGCAGGCTCGTGATTTTGCAAAATTCCAAAACCCTCACTCATGCAGTTGTTAGCAATACAGCAAACCATGGGATTCCTAGGCATGGGTCTGTGGAAGGCATACACAACAGCAAAATTATACCTGCAATCATCGTCGTCTGAATGTGCTCTGGATGGGTACAGAAAATGCCCATTTTACCTCCCAGAATTTTGTTCTGAACGCAGCCCTATTCGCGGATTCCGCTAACGATTTGGTGGGTTCAGCAATGGAATTCGAGAAATTAGACATGACCTCAATTTTCTTGCTCTATGCCGTGGCAAGAATAATTGCAGACTTAACAAGGGTTCTTTCGTTGCCGGCGCAAATTCATCATTTGGTGGGAGTTTTGGCGTTCTTGGAAAAATTCATGAATCTGTTTTTCCGCCATTAGGGCTTTCGGCAGGGTTAATTTTGTAGCGGCGCCAACACAACACGCGGTCGCGGCATGTACAGTAAACCCCCAAATGATACGAGTAAACCCTCAAACGGTCGTCAACAGTTCTTTTGGCGCTAGAAGGAGGGCTGAAAGTTTAGCCTCTAGGTTCCTAAGCCTTATAATCATATCAACAATTATTTGAAAGGCTTAAGAAATTAGAAACTATTTTCAGTTCATGACCAAGAAGATTGATAGTTTGGAAAGTTTAAAAGTTTCAAAAGATATTCTAGATTCTAAGACTGATTCTTCATCAGAAGAAGAACAAAAGGAAGTTTATGAATTAGGAACAAGTAGTGGAGTGAAAACTAGAAGATCAAGAAGATCACCCATTATTTTTGGTTTATCAATTCGTAAGAGAAGATCTAGAAAGTCTAAGAGTTCAACATTTCAAAGAAATAGGATGGAAAATCCATGGCAAGGAGTTACACCATTAGGATTTCAAAATTACAATGATATTCCTAAGGTAGTTTACAAATATTTGCCTGAGCCTTTCATTCCTGGAAAAGCTTATTTAGCTGAAGAATATATTCACATGTTTGAGTTAGCTTTAGCTCATGCAAATATTCAACATCAAGATCAAGCTTGTAGGTTGTTTGTATCAAATCTAAAGGATATGGCTCAGATTTGGTATTCAAACTTACCAAGTAATAGTATTACAAGTTGGGATGACATGAAGAATCTTTTCTTAGCCCAGTTTGGTAATCAATTAGATCAACAACAACTATACTGTGGGCTAATGCAAGCTAAGCAAGGAGTTAAAGAGTCAATTAGAGATTTCAACATCAAGTTTCAACGAATCTGTGGACTCTTTCAAAGACAATATAAGCCATCAGACGAAATGCTTAAGGAGACTTATTTTAAGGCTATCAACCCCAACATTTCAATTTGGTTAAGAAGAACTCCGAACTTAACTACGCTAGGTGAATACTTTAGTGAAGCTATACAGTTAGAAAAATAGTTGAACTTGAATCTTGAAGAAAATATCACAATTCAAAAAAGAGAAGAAAGAATTATGATTCCTATGCAATATTATGCTCAATTTAAAGCTTTACCAGGTTCATCTCATGTTAAGAAAGAGCAAGAACATGAAAAAGTAGGATCTGAAAAAGGACAATTAATGAGAGATATGTCTAACAAAATAGTGAAGCTTGAAAAAGCATTGGCAAGAGTTAATATCAAGGAAGAAAGGAAAAGTAGAAAGCATAAACATCAAGAAACTAAGTTAGCAGAAGTTGAGGATGAAAGTGATCTTATTATGTCAAACTTTCTTAATATTGAATCTGATAATGAATTATCTAGTGTTCATTATGCAAGTAAATCTTCTAGCAATGGATCAAGTGATACTTCTTCTCTATCGAGTTCTGAAGAAGATATGTCATCAGATGAAGAATGTAATAACAATGAGGAAAATGGATATAATCTTCGAT
>MNCI01016594.1:811494-828024 GCA_015680685.1 Gnetum montanum
GGCTCTTTGAAGGACGCATTCTTGTTACTTCAAGTGGATGGATTAGCCAAATGCATTAATATGAAGTCACTGGATGTGGTTTGTTGAGGCTGGATTTGGAATGGGATCTACTAAGTTACATTAATCATTAACTACACAAGGGGCTATACACCACCTTGTTCTTGGGATTCCATTCCATTCTCTTCTCTCCATCCTTCTCTCCATTGTTCACCTCATTACCGATTGTATCATTAGTGTATATTTTGGTTGACGCATTGTTTTCTTGTTGGTAAATTCTTGTGGTTAAGACTTTAACTCTTATTCTGAATGACATTCCTAGAGCCTACGGACTCTTCGAATGTGGGGTTGTCAGGGCACTCAAGGCATGAGCCTGCTTTGGGGAGGACCCACTAACATTCCTATTTGATGCACTAGTTAAATTCTTTCCCTTAAACATTTCTGCAATCCACTCTATTTTGTTCATTTCCATCTTGACATCTATTTCATCGACATTATAGTTGTCTCTTTTTCTCCATCTTTCTTGTTCTTTTTCTTTCTCCATTCTATTGCTACCGGAGGTTCACTCTTAGTCATGGGGGTCCTGACCCAATTTTTTCGATTTTCTCCTAGCCCCTACACCTTCGGTAGTTATCACTATTATATCTCTAAATCCGCAATCAGCCATACTACAACTTAGCCAATGGACCTTTCATCGAAGCAAGGTATCAATTGCATTATGATTCATTTACCCTTGCTAATATAAAGACTGTGTTGTGTGTGCAAATGGCAATCATACAACAACGGATTGAATCTGGAGGGAACACTTGGAATGAATCGGTGCTGAAGCAGCTATGCAAGGGATGAGATGGACGGCATGCTTATGAATAGCCAACAAAAGGTGCAATCTTGGCGTTGGCAGCAGCAGACTTCTTCTCTCTTCTCTCGTCTCTCTCAGCTACCAAATAAGGCCTGATGTCAAATGTATAAGGTGTTCACTCTTATTTTCATGAACACCAGTTTTGTCATGTTTTGTAATGATGATCCGTTCACATGTCATCCCATTCACCATTAGTTCCATTCAAGTCAATAATCCCATACCTTCCCAATATTTTGTAAGGAACTTGAGGACGAGTTTTTATTCAGTCATGGGGGGGTATGATGGGACGCAATATCGCGTACGCGATATCGCATCTACCATGATATCGCATCCCCCACAATATCACGTCTTCCCCTATGATATCGTGTACGGGATATCGTAGCGCACTGCCAAATCTATAAATAAGAGGCGACTCTCCCTTGTTTCTCCATCTAGATCTAGACGAAACTCTGGCAGTTTTACCTCTCCAGAGATAGAATAATTTCCATGTGCCCGCAGTAGGAGCTCCAAAGTGAACGGATCTTTACTCGAGCAATTTTGTACCTGAATGCACAATTGTGTACGGCAATAAAGACGAATTGTTGGATAAACCTTGCAGTGCATGGAACAAGCTAAATAGGACTTTAATTATTGTTATTTATTGTTCATCATTTAAATTCTTTATTAGCTAATTAAATCTCTCTCAACCCTTCTCTCATAGTTAAGTGCATTTAGTACGACCACTTCGAGCACGTGCGTTACGCTTGGTAATCCCAGTAACGAATAGCGTTTGGTAATCCCAGAAGGTTGCATTGGTTCAGGGTGTGAACGAGAAGTGGGAACGGATACAGATGCTAGGTTAATTAAGACTTAGTTAGTTAAGTTAGTTAATTAGTCTCTTCACCTTTTCCCTCATTAGCATAGGCAATAAAACATAAAAGATATAAAAATCACATACCTCAGACTTACTTAACCATACAACCGTGACAAATACAAGTAAGTCTGGGAAGACAATAAACGATTAACCTTAAGTGTTCCATAAGATGTGTAGGCACTTAGTTTGCGGAGTTCGACCGAATCGCACGTGTACCTCACCACTCATCAGTAATAAATACTCTTATGCATATAATCAATTCCACCAACATACATAAGAATTTCACACTTAGGCCAATCAAGATCCACCTCAATCATATATCAAATTTTACGAAAACCACTAGTTGTAGCTAAGGTTTCAAATGTTTTATTGCCCCAACTTGAGAGACAATATCTCTTTCAACTTTTTCAAAAATCAATGAAAAATTTGGCAATTCAACAAAACAAGGAACTCTTCGAAATTCAAGAGATGTTGGATTAAAAGGCGGAGTTCACTTTCAAATAATTGATAAATCATAATGATGATTGACAATGTCAATATTAGGTGCCTTTAAAACTATTGTTGAATCAACAAATTTTATCAACAAAAATGAGTTTGACTAATTATATGCATGGACAACATCTAATCCTCGATCTTTGTAAACCAAATTTAAATAACTTTAAAAAAAACTTGAAGAATAAGACAAATAACCCATAATTTGTAGAAAAACATACCTTCCAAAAATTTCTTAAGTAATAGATTCATATAAATCATCCAGTAATTCATAGAATAGTAAAGAAGTGATGGATCTACTTCAAGGATCATCTATTAAATCTTGTGACATTGCATATAATGCTAAATAGATTTGTTAGAGAAATATCATATCCACTTAAAAAATAGGATTCACTAAAGAAACATTATATTCATATAAAAACCATAAAATCCACTGCTCACAAGTTAAAAGTGACAATTTAATGCCAAAAAGTGTCTCACTTTAAACAATTCCACATCAATCCTTCAATCAAATAGTGAAATTGGTAAAGATATAAGACATAAAATTAAGACATGGTGGTCAAAATGGAGACAAGTTAGCGGTACTATGTGTGATAAAATAATAACAATAAAATTGAAGAAAACATTTTACAAGACAAAAGTTAGACATGCTATCTTATATAGTGCTAAATGTTGGTTGTACAACAAAGGCATGAACAACAAATCAATGTAGAAAATGTGAACATTTTGATAAATGTTAAATGTTACCAAAAGAGAAACTACATAATACAAACATTAGGGAAAGACTTGAAGCGGTTTCTATTTTAGATAAGCTATAAGAATCACAACTTGGATGGTTTAGACCTATGCAAAAAAGATGAAACCAGAAGTTTATAAACAAAGGTTGCTATGTCATTGTTTCTAGAAAGTCACTCAAAGGAAGACCAAAAAAGACATGTGAAAAACAATAGAAAATGATTTCAAAAAACTCCAAATAAACAAAGATCTAGATTTTCATTAAAAAGAAAAGAAAAGACAGGTCATGTAATTGGGACAAGCTTACAATAATAATAATTGTTTTTCAACTCTACCTTGAAGAAATTTAAGGAAAATTTTACACTTAATAAGGAAAGCAATTCTTTTCCTAACATGGTAATAAATGACTTCTAATTTCCGGCCGCTCCATATTCCATTGCGTAGAAATAACAAGTACCACGCTCAAGTTTTAATAAAATTACTCTACCACCAAGGTGTTGATGACTGCTTTTCACCGGGAAAAACATAACTGAAACGGAAATGAGAACGTCTTGAGATATCTATCCAACCGCCGTAATTTCAGAATTTTATTTTTATTCTTTTTAAGTAAGTTAAGCATCACGGTATTGATGACTACTTTTAGTGGCAAAACTTGAAATGTCAAACTGAAACTTAATTGAGACCCTCCTAGATATATCTATCGATCTTCACCAACTACGGAAATGTAATAGGCAACAGAATTACAAGTTAATTGAGAGAACATGCAAAATTCTTTGTATAAACTCATAAATAAAAATTCTGTGAGCTATAACTTTGATAACCTTTTCCCTGATTTGTGAATTTTTAACGAAAAACTGTTAATCGACGTTATCCTTATCAGCACTTGATTACCATCACATATGAACCTAAGCATTGTACCGAATCATTCTGTAGCAAAGAAATTGGTTTTAAAAAAATGTTAAAACACGGTGACTTTGCAAATATGCAGTTTTCTTTCATCATCACCAAATGTCTTTTAACCATGTAATGTGACATCATCCAAGTGCTTAACGGTTTGCGGACTTTTACCAAATGTAAGGCCCTGAATTTTGTTTGTAGAATGCGTTTACTTTACCCTCCTAAGAGTGCATTAATTAGAGTAAAAATGGGATTACATTACTTTGGAATTGAAACACCAGAGTTAAAATAGTATTACAGTTAATACTAAAAGGTGGAATAAAGAGCAGCATGAAGATAAAATATATTGATTGTTGTGAAATAAAGTTAAACAAAATAAAATCTCTGGTCAATCTTTCTATGAACTATTCATAGCTACAAGTGCTGGTTCTAAGAAAATGTAAAAGAAGTTTTCAAGCTCCATAATTATTGAACACATCTTCTGTTGTACTCCAGATTTTGTGATCCTAACGTATTTTGCACAAACAAATTTGTATGACAGGTCTGATAGATCTTTTAAATTAATACAAATATAATAAAGTTTCAGTTTCATATATATTTTTTAAAGTAACCTCCTCCGAGTTCATTCATCCAGGATATTCTTTTAGCAAAATCATCCAACATTTTAATAAGCATATTAGTTTGGAAGCAGATACTAATTTTCTTTAAAAAAAAAAAACCCCCCACAGCTTATAACCGAACCTGTACAGGTATTCTCTCTGAACGATTGTCTTTAGATCAGAGTTTCATGATAAGAGTATAAAACTACAAAAGTGCTCTATGATGCTAACGATATAATGGCAACAGCTCCCATAGTTGGAGTTGTTTTCACAACTTTGGCGCTAACCGTACAACACATCATTATGTACAACACCAATTTAAAGCCAAGGCAGTATTCTACCATGTTTGTTCAAGAAGTCCCAATCCTGATGACTAAAGACTCTACATTTAAAGCATTACACAATTTGGTATTAACTACCAGCAATCATGCAACTCCACTACAAGCATATATTTTTACAGATTTAATGCTACATAAGAATGTACTTTCCTTTAAGAAAAAATCATTAATTACAGAACATTATCATATTTTCTAACAGAGAACAATAGAAAAGAAACTCATTAAAATAAAAATCATGCCCATGTATAACAAATCATTGGTTTTCAAGTTAACTTGTAGCAACAAGGTGACAAACAATAAAATTGAACTTTTAATTTGAACCAACATCAAAGAAGACACAACTAATAAGAAACATGCAGAAGTGAAAATGGCTGAACACTTTTACCAGAATCCGAAATCATAACAAGACATTACACAGTTTGAAAAGAAAATGCCTCAGAACATGGGTTAATCCTAAAACAAAATTCCTTAGGACATCATATCGAGAATATAAGAAACACACAAAAGTGACAATGGCTGAACACTTTTACCAGAATTCCAAATGATAACAAGACCCTTACATGTTTTGAAAAGCAACTGCTTCAAAATATGGATTAATCTTAAAACAAAATTACTCAAAACATCATACCCAGAAAATAACAGATGTTTTTGAAAAAGATATTAATATAAAATTCATAGTAAAGTTGTAATAACACACATTACAGAAATTGATCATGCTGTAAAAAAATGCAGTTAGTTACAAATATCCAACTAGCTTCTGATGCAAGTATGATAAATTTAATTTTATTGAGGTTCCCTTGAGAATATTATTCTCAATAACAACTATAAACATCGAGAGGGGCACTGCAAACTAACAGTTCTAGCCTTTGTTATAGGCATTGTATGAGAAATGCATGAAATTTGTATGATAAATGCTACATAACTAATTTTCCATCTTATTTGTTATACAATATCATTGCTAGGTTCTAGAGTCTGCATATTGTTTTGATTTGTGTGATTCCAAACTCACCTGAAACTGCTCAGCTATAGAACTGTCCTTGAACTTGAGTGCAAATGTTTTAAATCCTTCTTCAGAATCATCAGCACTGTTCAGGCAAGTAAAGGATAAGCCCCTCTTGTCCATGTTTGTCAATTTCATTTCCGGATAAATATTGGCATTGAGAATAAGCCTGTAATTACCTTTAGTTCTCATGACCAGTCTTGCTGTTACACTTCCACTATCCTCTGTAGCAGCATTAATCTTTAGCTCACCCTTGCCCCTTTCTTTCCATGATCCACTTATGTACTTAAAAAGGACCGCATCAGCATTGAACATGGTTTTTTCCTTCTCTTCTCCTGTCTGAATTGCTACTTCTGAAAATACTACTTCATTTCTTGTGGAGGATAGAGCCCTGTTGGCATCCAGAGCTCCAAAAATGAAGGAAGGACAGACAGAATAGGCGGATGTTGCAAATGCCTCCTGACTTGCTTCTTGTTTTTGCCCAAATAATGATTCCCTGCTAAGCAGGGACGGAGAAGCACCAGAAGATGCTATATTGAAAGAACCAAACTTTGGAGTGCACCCAAAACCAGATGTAATCTTAGTGTCAAAAGTAAAGTTGCTAGAGGAAAACCCGGTTCCAGATAATCCTGTGAAAGCATTCTGGATGCCTGAGAGCTGCTGAAATGTCTGAACAGTAGGGGGTGACTTTCTCTCTGAAATTTTCTTGATGGATTCATCTTTATCATCTCCCTCCTTCACAGATGATTCGCTGCTACCTTTGTCTGGTATAGTTTCATCATGCTGTGCACCAGTAGTAGCCTCCACGCTTTCTTTTGTGTCATCCCCCAAGACTGCCATATCAATTTTCTGCTCTGAACATTCAAGATGCTTTTTTTCACTTACCCTTTCCTCTAATTCCTTTGAATCATCTTCTGTCGCTATTAAAATCCCTTTTCTTCTTTTCTCTGATATTATAGGCTGTTCAACGGTTGATTCATTTCCATGAATTTCTCTGCCTACGTTTTCTTCAACGTCTGCTTTCACAAGGATTTGTACAGATCCTTGTGATGTTCCTTTCTGGGCTCCAAGCTGCCGAATCGTAGGAGCAGAGGCTTTGCTAAAATTTATTTCTTCCTCTATCTCCGATTGTAATGCATGCTCTTGGACATGCTCATTTCTTATTTTCCTTTTGGAAACATTTTCCTTCTCAAACTCTGGGTCTTCTAGCCTTCTCTTTTTACCTGCTGTTAGGTTTTCCAAATCATCCATTATCCCAATCACAGAGATAGTGGACAACAGTTTTCTTTAAGTCTCTTTCTATACAAACTTTGTAACAGCATATAGCCACTATAGGAGGGTACTGAAACAAATAAAACAGACATATTGTAAATAATACAAGACTAAACTAGTATTTGAAAGCGGGACAACAACAACAACAAAACCATTGCTATTATTTGATCGCATAGCTCAAACATTAGGAGAACACATTTGACCGCACATTAGAAAAAGATGTCCCAAAACTCGCATCCACCCGTAACAGCCTCGGTTCTGAAATTATTACTCGGCGATTCAATCATTTAAACCAAGTCTAGCTTTCAATGGCGGTTCATAGGCATTCTATCACTGAAAACCAAAGCTTTCACCCAAGAAGCCCGTATACAAGAAGCCTCGTGATCTTTGTCAATTGAAGCTTTGGCTGTCTTATTACGAGAGCGTTAAAATTTATTGGAAACCCAAAAACGTAAAGAACACAAAACCCAACAGCTGGAATAAGCCAAATCCATCTCATGTAACCAGAAGTGAAAAACTTCAGATGTATATACCTGAGCAGCAAATTCTGACAAAAGCTTCGAGAAAACGGGATCACAAGCCGCGCGCACGCTCTGCAATAACAAAGCCAGCTAAAGAGCTCTCAATTGCGGAATGAACACACTCGGAGGTTTGTGTGAAGAAGATTTACACATTGCAGAAGAAGCCTAGTTGTGAAAAGCAGCAGGAATAAATTATAAAACTAGTAAAAAATCAGAAAAAGCCTTCCTTTTCGATGATCTTGGAAAAGTTAAGACAACGGTGAAGACAGTTGTTCCGGCAGCTGCTATGCTATACACTACCAAAATCAAATGCGTTGTATTGAGTCGGATTATCTTCTAACATACACCACACCCTCAGGAGAGCTCTTCCGAAGCAGTTTTCGTTCGGGATAGGGCCCACCGCGTTAGCCATCTTGCATACATGCCTATTAGGGCATCCCTACATACACGCATGAGCATGTAGTGTACGAGTGCATAGCAAACTTCAACTTATATTTTTGAGAGAATACCTCATTGTGCTATATATATAATTGGAACATGCTTTCAAGTTAGCAGTTGGAGCATTAGTACTAAGATTCGAACTAGTACCTCTAGGGTACAAAGTGTGTGAGTAAATTTCCAAGTTATATTTCTAGTTTTTGGGTAGGAGTAGGGTCTATCAAGGGAAAAGGGGCATGGATTAAAAAAAATATTAATAATGAATAAACAAATTTGAAAGACATGGTGCAAACCTAGTAAGTGTTAGAATTACAATCATATTACAGTTTCAAAAGATATACTTAAGCAAATTAGCCTACAATAACTTTCTTTTAATGAAGCAACTTAGGCTCTTAATTCATCTAGATTGTGTACCTTGAAGCAAGTTTGGTATCATTGTAATTTCCTATCTATGTATGCATGATAGGTGAATTACATGGAAGGAGGCTTCTAGCCTCTATATTTTAAATACAAGGAGAAAAATATATTTTGAAAAAATAATTTCTAATCTCGAGAATTTATTTAAAGTTGACAATAGTTTGCATTAGGATTTTCCAAATATTTCATGGAAGGGTGGGAGATCTATATTTTCTTTTAACTTTAAATTTGCATATGAGAGTATTACAAAGAATGATTTTATTTATAACAAATTTAATAAGGCTTTGAATATGCATTTATTATTAGAATATAATTCATAAGTGTACAATCATTAGTTTCTCACTAGTGAATAGTGAAGAGTTGTTATCAAACCACCATGATGTTTTGTAAAAAGTACAAAACAAAATAGAATGTTACAATGGTTCCATAAGTTTGTGACTATTCACAATGAACAAAAAACCATGGACTCCATCATTTCCAAATATCAATCATCAATTAAGATTCATCATATCCAAAACATATAAAAGAAAAAGAAGAAGAAATGGTGTAACTCACTATCATGATAATTGATGAGCGGTGAGGTACCCCTACGCCCAACCATACAAATCACAAAGCGTTCACATGTGATCTGATTGAATTCCATGGACTTTATAGTTTTTGGTACACTAGTCTTCTAGGAAGTGAACCTTGCCCTAAGGTCACTCGTTGTCTTTTCAATTACACTTGTGAAACATAACGGTATGGTTAAGAGTAATCAAGGCATATCATTTTTATCATTTTATGTTTTATGTTTTTGGGTGCTTGAAGAGAGAGAGAGAGAGAGATAAAGTAATTTAATGACTAATCTAAATTAACTAACTGATGAGTGGCGAGGTACCCCTACACTCAACCATACGAATACGAGCATTTCATGCGCGATCCGTTCAAACTCCAAGGACTAAGTGCTTACGTGCCTTAATGGNGGTACACACATGCTCGAAGCGGTCGTACTGAGTGTACTTAACTAGGAGAGTCAAAGGTTGAGAGAGAGATTAATTAACTAGGAAAGCATATAAACATGAAAAAATCATTAATTACTATTTAGCTTAATATGTATGCTGCAAGGTTTATCATAAAGTTCGTCTTTATTACCGTACACAAATGTGTGCTCAGGTACAAATTTCTCAAATAAAGATATGTTCACTCTATGACTCCTACTGCGGGCACACAGGAATTATTCTAACTCTGGAATGGTAAAACTGCAAGAGTTTGGCTAAGGGTCTAAGTCTAACTATCTTAAACAAGGGAAGTCGCCTATTATTTATAGAAGATGAGGTAGGACACGATATCGCGTACGCAATATCATGGCTCATCGTACCCCCATGAATGAATGATAACTCGTCCTCAAGTTCCTTACAAAATATTGGGAAGGTATGGGATTATTGACTTGAATGATACTAATGGTGAATGGGGTGACACATGAACAGATCTATCATTACAATACATGGCAATATTAGTGTTCATGACCACAAGACTGAACACTATACACATTTGACATCTGGCCTTATTTGGTAGCTAAGAGAGAAGAGAGAGAGAGAGAAGAAAAAGAAGATGTGTTGCTGTTAACGCCAAAATTGCACCTTCCATTGTCCATCCATAACTGCACCATCAATCTTGTTCCTTGCATGACTGTTGTAGCACCCATCCATCTTAAGTGTTTCCTCTAGCTCCAGTCCATTGGTGTATGATTGCCATCTGCACACACAACACAGTCTCATATTAGTAAGGATAAATAAATCACAATGCAGTTGATACCTTGCCTCGATGTACGGTCCATTGGCTTAGTTTTGATATGGCTAATACGGATTCTAGAGATATAACACTGGTGACTCCCAAGGTGTAGGGGTTAGGAGAAAATTGAAAAAATTGGACCAGGACCCCCATGACTAAGAGCGATCCTCTGGTAGTGATAGAATGGAAAAGTATAAGGAATAAGAAAGATGGAGAAAAAGGAACAATGACAACGTCGATAAAATGGATGTCAGAGGTGGAAATGAACAAAATTAATGTTGATTGTAGCAATGTTTAAGGGAAAGAAGTTAACTGATGCACCAATTAGGAATGCTAGTGGGTCCTCCCCAAAGTAGGCTCATGCCCTTAATGCCTTGACAATCTCACATTCAAAGAGTCTATAGGCTCTGAAAATGTCATTTGGAAGCAAGAGTTAAAGTCTTAACCACAAGAATTTACCAAAAAGAAAACAATGTATCAACCAACATATAGACTACTGATACAATCGACAATGAGGTGGAAAATGGAGAAAGAATGATGGAAAGAAGAGAATGGAATGGATTCCCAAGAACAAGGTGGTGTACAGCCCCTTGTGTATTTATGGTTAATTTAACTTAGTAGATCTCATTCCAAATCCAGCTGATGAGACGCGATTTACACTAGGCCGCGATATCGCGTCCCGCCGTCATATCTATAAATAAGAGGCGGCACTCCCTTCATTTCCCAATCCTGGCTAGTGTAGCGAAGCTCTGGCATATTGATCACTCCAAAGTTAGAATTTTTCCCCATGTGCCCGCAGTAGGAGTCCTAGAGTGAACAGCTCTTTATTTGAGCAGCTTGCAACTTGAACCCAAGTTGTGTACAGTAATAAAGACGAACTTGTTTGGATAAACCTTGCAGCACGTGGTTTCATTTATTGCTTTCATTTACTACTTTCCTAGTGCGTTCAAGTACGACTTGATTACGAGCGTCTACGGACGTGTACGGCTAGTCAAGGAATCGGCTGCTTATCACACGTAGGCTAAATAGGTGCCTCAATACGATCACTTCGAGCACTTGCGTTACGTGTGGTGATCCCAGTAATGATTAGCGTTTGGTAAGCTGCAGTTGCATAGTTCAGGGTGTGTCCGGTAAGTGGGAACGGATGCTGACGCTAGTTAATTTAGACTTAGATCTTAGTTAGAGTTAGTTTAGTTTCTCAAATCTTTCCTCCTTCAAGCATAGAAGATAAGCCGAAAATACCAAAAAAATCACATACCTCAGACTTGCTTAACCATACACCGTGACACATACAAGCAAGCCTGGGAAGACAACGAACGATTAACCCCAAGTGTTTCTTGTGGCCTTAAGGCATTTAGTCTGCGGAGTTTGACCGGATCGCGCGTGTACGCTCGTATTCGTATGGTGGAGTGTAGGGGTACCTCGCCACTCATCACCAGCCTCAAACAATCCACATCTAGTGACTTTGCATTAATACACTTGGCCAATCCATCCACTTGAAGTAGCAAAAAATGCTTCTGCCAAAGTGTCACCACCATTCCGAAGAAACGAGAAAGGGAAAAGTAGGAAGCAAGAGAGGGCTTTAGTTAGAGGGAACATTTTTGTTTAGTTTCATAACCAATGCTTGTAGCCCAGATGATTATTTTTTCTAAGGGGTGTGCTTTGAATTCTCACTGTTTTTTTTTTTTGCATGAGAACCACATCATGCAAAGACTTATTATTTTTATTGGTTTAGCTTCCCAACAATGAAGTAACATCAGAATGGTAAGGAAAAATCAAGAAGAAAACATCCAAGAACCCAAGAGAATAGCTAGCACAAATGCATCAAATCCCCTTAAAGTCACACCCTTTTTAGACCGTGAGTCCTTCCTCAGTTTGAGAAATGCCTAGTCATCAATTCGTTAATGGTTTTATGATTGAAAGAAAGGGACTGTACATTTCCAAGCCAAGAGAGACCATAGAAATTTATAAATTCATGGATGACGTGAACTCATTTCCTATTATATCAAAAGAACCATATCTTAGTATCAACATTGTAACTCAAAGGTAAAAACCAAACATTAGCAATCAATAGAATACAGTTCATACCACCACTAGGAGCACTTATTAGGTGACGAACCTGACAACACAAACAACCACACAAAGAAATGAAAAAGTATGAACGATGTTGCAAAACAAAAATAAGAAAAGTTAAAGAAATTTATAAAACAAAAACCTAAAAAGGAACTGAGGGCCTCAATTGATTAGTAGAGGTGGCCATCTCTCCCATGACTGAGTTGGAAGGGGAAGATCCGAAATAATGAGTAGGGTCATCCCTTCTCAGAGGTCTTATGTGCACTGGCCGTTCTAAGTTCATGGAAATTTTGGTCTATTGCACATTGACAAGTAATTTCTTATTAAAGTTTTTGTCTAAATTTTTAGGAATTTCCAACTTCCCCCAATTGATGTGTTCCAGGTTAAGGCTTTGTAGTTGGTGACGTTCTTGCTCCAGTGCATCTATGCTTTCAATGTAAGCACTAGTTATCCCCTCAGTTAGTTTCATGCACGTTAGTGAGTTGTTCACTTGATCAACTATTAGGCACTGGGTGTCTCTTTGTCGTGTGGTTGCTGCATACAAGCACTTTTGTAGGTTAAGGTCTTGTGCACACCGGTTGCATGCAGGCAATGCTAAACTTTTCCTAACCCATGATTTCTGCACACAATTGCACCCTACATCATTGTATGCGATGCATGGAACCTTCTTCTTCTCGATCGTCTCAAAAGTGTTCTCCTTAGATATTTCTAGGGAAAAATCATAGATTCCTAGATGTGCATCTACAATACTTAGCCATGTCCTTCCCATTATTATCGGGAAGTTCCCTTTATCATTATTTACTTGTATCACTAGGAAATTAGCTGGGTACAACCACACACACATAGTGGTAACAATGTCCTCCACTAGTCCCAAGGGGATAGTGATGGACTGGTCGACTAGCTCTAGGTGAATATTGCTCTTTCTTAAAGGCAGGTTCCAAGCTTTGTATATCTCTTGTGATATTAAGTTGACTCTGGAACCTGAGTCTAGAAGAGCTTTACATGGTTCATTCCCAGTGACTTGGAGATAGATTAGGGGGCTTCCAAGATCAGAGAATTTCCTAGGAAGGTGGCCCATCTTAATCTAGTTAGTAACGACATGTGTTAACATAAATGTATGCATTGAACTTGATTTTTGGTTTGAAGGGAGCTCTGAAGCCTTATTTGATGGAGTGGCATTTAGAGGTTCAACCGCTTGTGGTTGTGAGGGCTTGGTTGGACTATTGGTTTTGAAGAAAGGTCATCTCTTTATACGGTTGTTAGAACCAATAGCGAGTTGAGTATTTATAGCCCTTGTGGCATTGTGTTGCTACAGTTGAGTAGGGAGTTCCCATTGCATTGCTAGAGTGGGTGGTAATGGAGCTATTGGTGTGAGTTGCGGATGGATTTGAAGGATGGTATGTGTGTGGGTTATCTCCCCTAGGACAAGGAGTTCTAAAATAGTCATGAGCCTGGTAGTGATGTTGTGGTGTAACGTGACCAACAAAGTCACGTAGAGAGATTGGATGTTGCACATAGTAGCCATATGGGTCTGGTTGTTGGTAGGGGTATTGTTGCCTTGGTGGTGGCATCCCCCATGACTATGGGTATTACCACTATTGATGTTGCTCAACAAGTTATAGTGGAGTTCCACTTGGATAATATGTTGAAGGTTGATGGAACTACCTTGGGTTACCTTGGGGATAAGGTAACCATTGGGGCGCTTGTCGTTTATTAAGTTATGGGTTGAGTGCATACACCCCAGACTCTTATAGATGTGAGATCACTGGGTAACATCCCTTAGGATGGTCATATTGGCATATCTCACATCCATCATCATTGTCTATGTTTGAATCCACAACCTCTTTGGTGATGGCCATTTTACCCTGACCCTTGTTACGTGCATTTTCTACTTCTCTCTTTTTCTTTTTATCATGCTCACTACCTTACTCTCTAGACTCCTCTACAATCTTAAGAATAGTTTCAAACCTACTATCTAGGGAGTCTCGCATTTGGTCTACCTTTGCTGATACTTTTGTTGTTAACTTTTGGAGCAGCAAAGTTTTCTTATTCATCATCTCTTTAAGTGGTGACTCTTCTTCCTCCTCACAGAATCTCACTCCTCTTTTTCAGAGGGAAGGATCTCGGTTGTACTCTTATGCACTTTCTTTCTTCCGTAGCTCACCTTCTTCTTTGGCTACTTGCTCTAGCAATCTAGCGATTTAATGAGACCTAAGCTCTGATAACCTTCCTTGGGCATATGTCCCAAGGGTTCTTCTTGTTTCATGCCTAAGTCCATCTACGAGATGGCGTAGTTGATTCTGCTGTGAATAACCATGGCTAGGGCAACGATCTAACTGTGCGTAATAGTGACCCATGGTAGCATCCAAGGGTTCATGATTTCCTTGCTTCCATCCTTGAATTTGCTTTCACAGGTTAGACACTCAGGAGTACGTTTGGTACTTATCATTAAACAATTCTAACATTGTACTCCACCTCCAAATGGATTTCGATTCTAAGGACTGGTACCAGCTTTTAGCTTCTTTTACTAGTGTCCTTGGGAACAACTTCAGTTTTTGCCATTCGTTTTCTATGTTATGCAAGGTACATGCATTGTGGAATGCTTGTAAATGATTTTGAGAATCAGCGTTGTATCCCCCCTCAAACTGTGGGATGTTATTGATGTCTAACCTCTTGATCCTACTATCTTTTTGGTGCCTTGTGGGAACTCTTATGGCCTTCGTTATATCTAGCATTCTTCTAGTTGTGAGTAGGGGTTCTTCATGGTCATCTTGTTCATAGCATCTATGGTGTCTACGTGGTTCCCTACTCTCCCTTCTTCCATGCCTTGATTTCTTAGAGTGTCCTTGTCCTCATTCTTGACTATCTCGTCGATGTTTTTCACTCTGTTTCCCTTTATCCTCACTGTTGATTTCCTTATGACTGCGTCCAGACACCAAAGGATGGGGTGAATGTGATGATGAAGGTGAAGAAGAAGGAGAACCATCGTCATGATGGTGTTTTCTACCTTCTCTTCAGTGGTCTCGACCATGATCATGATCACAATTAGAACGTTCACCCTTATCATGTGGTTGTGTTCCTTCTTTGAACACTTCATGTTCGTGGGTATCAGAACCAGGGTTGTGAATTGTGGACCATTGTTAGGAGGAGGAACATCATTTGGTGGAGAACCTGTTGAAGTAGGTTCACCACCCTCAATTTTGCTCAAGACATGTAGAGTGTTATGGAACCATTTACCCTTCGAGGATGTATGATATCTCTCCTGTCGCAAGTCCCTTTGACGTTGTGCTTCTATGGGATGGTAGTCCCTTATGTCATGATTGCATGCAACATATTCCACATACAAAAATGACATGCTTATTCGTGAGAGAGCACGAAGAAGCATGTTGGGGATTGATCAGTCTAGAGGCAACACTATGTTACCTTCCAAGTCTCTCTAACATAGTTGTTCATCTTGATGGAAAATAAAGGTAAAGTCAGGTACATACTCATTGTGATGAGTATATACGACATGAAACTGTTGAGAAACTGGTAGATCTTGGTTATGTGTGCTATGCTGCAGATTGTCTCTTGTGTTAGTCCTAGGTAGTGAAGTGCTCTTATGTGAAGAAGAAGACATTTTGTCTTGTTCGATGTGCGATTTACCATTGTCTTATCTTTCCTTGATTAACCCTAAGGGTTTGTTCTATCATCCCAATGATATGAATGATTTCCTATGTTCTACATAGCACACAAACAACTAAGTCCCTAGCAATGGTGCCAATGATGAGTGGAGAGGTACCCCTACACTCAATCATACGAATACAAGCATTTCATGCGTGATTCAGTCGAACTCCAAGGACTAAGTGCTTATGCACCTTAATGGAACACTCAAGGTTAATCAATCATTGTCTTCCCAAACTTACTTATATTGTCACGATTGTATGGTTAAGTAAGCTTGAGGTATATGATTTTTATAACTTTTATCTTTTTAATGTCTTATGCTAATAGGGGAAGGTAAAGAGAACTAAGTGACTAACTTACATTAACTATTCACTAACTAAGTTCTAATTGTTCCTAACACTAGTATCCGTTTCCACTTGCCACACACATCTTGAACTAGTGCAATGCTATTGGGATTACCAAAAGATAATTGTTATTGGGTTACCAAGCGCTACACACATGCTTGAAGCGGTCATACTGAGTGTACTTAACTAGGAGAGTCAAAGGTTGAGAGAGAGATTAATTAACTAGGAAAGCATTTAAACATTCAACAATAATTAATTAAAA
>MNCI01016594.1:829523-842994 GCA_015680685.1 Gnetum montanum
TGCAGTTGTAGATGATGTGTAGTCTGTAATAGCATCTGCTTTAGCCCATTTCATTAGATAGTCTACGACAACTACAATGTAAGCTTTTCCATTAGACATTGGTGTAATGGGCCCCATAAAGTCTATTCCCCAAATGTCAAAGGGTTCTAAATGTTGAATCCATTGTTGCAGATCCTCCATTCTAGTAGTCATTCCCCCATCATGTTGGCAGTGCTCACAAGATTGAACAAATTAATAGGCATCCTAAAATAATGTTGGCTAGTAATATCCTACAAGCAAGATCTTAATAGCCGTTTGTCTTCCTGCATAGTGATCCCCACAAGGGTCCTCATGAGCATCTTGGAGAACTCTCAGTTGGTTTACCTTGGGCACGCACCATCGAACCAAGCCATCAGGACACACTTTGTAAAGTTGTCCATTGATCTCCATGAAGTGCTTGGCTTTGTGAAGAAACTGTTGTTTCTTCCTAAAGTCCAGCTCTTGTGGTGTTTGTTGAGTAAGGAGATAGGTGAGAATAGTACTATACCAGTTCATCTCTGTGGGTTGGTTATTCACTACACCAGCAAAGAGGGCTTCACCAAGAAAATGATTAGACATTACATATTCATTCTCTTTGTTGTCCTAGTGCAACTAAGATAAATGATCTGAAACTACATTGTTGATGCCCTTTCGATCGATCATCGTTAGATCGAAGTCCTATAGGATTACCAGCCATCATATAATACAAGGGCTAACCGTTGGCTTGTTCATGAGGAACTGGATTGTAGTATGATCTGTATGGATGAACACTTTGTAACCTAACACATAGTGCCTAAACTTATCTAGTGCAAACACCACAACCATTAATTCTTTCTCTGTAGTTGTGCAGTTAAGTTGTGCATCGGCAATACTTCTACTTGCACAGTGGATGTAGTAAGGGCATTTTTGGTCATCTAAATATGTAAGTATGGCTCCTAAAGCATAATTGGACATGTCAGTCATTATGTGGAATGGTCTAGACCAGTCAAGAGCTTGTAGAATGGGAGTTTCTAAAAGCTTTTGTTTCAAAGTTTGGAATGCTCATTCACATTCCCTAGTCCACTCAAATGGTACGTCCTTCTTTGTTGGCTCTACCAACGGTTTGAAAACCTTGGAGAAGTTCTCAATGAATCTCTTGTAGTAGCTAGTGTGTCCAAGGAATGACTGAATGTCTTTGGCAGTTTCTGGTTGCTAGGTGATTCCTTAGATGACCCTAATTTTATCTAGGTCTACCTCTATTCTTGCGTGTGAAACCTTATGCCCAAGTACTATTCCTTCTTGGACCATTAAATGGCTTTTCTACTAGTTGAGCCTTAAATTAGTTTCTACGCATCTTTTTAGTACTTGCTCTAATCGGTCCAAGGCTTGATCAAAACTTGTTCCATAGGTGGAGAAGTCATCCATAAAGACTTCCACTCTATTCCCTATCTACTATTGGAATATGCTTAGAACTAGGCACTAAAACGTGGCAGGGGCATTGCATAAGCCAAATGACATTTTTTTATATGCAAACGTTCCCCAAGGACTGGTGCACATCATCTTGGCTTGGTCTTCTGGGGTTATCCGTATTTGGTTGTATCCACTATAGCCATCTAGAAAACTGTAATAATGATGCTATGGTGTCTAAGACTTGGTCAACGAATGGCAATGGAAATTGTTCCTTAAATGTTGTCATGTTTAGTAGCCTAAAATCTATGCACATCCTCCATTTGCCTCCCTTTCTGGGCATGATTACCAGAGGGCTAACCCATTCGCTATTAGCAATGGGGTATATGAACCCAGCCTTAAGAAGCTATTCTATTTCTTCTTTTACCACTTGCTTCAATTTTGGGTTCAATCACCTCTGTGGTTGTTTTCGAGGTTTCATGGAGGGGTCAGTGTAAATCCTATGCTGGCATATCCTAAGATTTATTCCAGTTAATTCGAGATATGACTAGGCAAAGGCTTTTGACCACTTATTTATTACTTTCAGTAGTCTTCCTTTTTGTTTGGAAGCATGTCTTGCGTTGATGATTACCAATTTTCCATTTTTGAGGATCATATATTCCAGATCGGTGGGCAATGGTTTCAATTCTAGGGGTTCTTGTTTGAATTTTTCAGGAATTTCCAATTTTCCCTAGTTGATGTTTTTAAGGTTAAGGCTTGGAAGTTGGCAATAGACTTGCTCTAGTGCATCTATGCTTTTGATGTAAGCACAAGTTATTCCCTCAGTTAATTCCATGCACGTTAGTGAGTTTTGATTAACTATCAGCCACTAGGTATCTTCTTGTTGTGTGGCTACTGCATACAAGCACTTTTGTATATTAATGTCTTGTGCACACTGGTTGCATGTAGGTAATGCTAAACTTTGCACAACCCATGATTTCTGCATGCCATTGCACCCTCTATCACTATATGCGATGCATGAAACCTTCTTCTTCTTGATCTTTCCAAAAGTGTTATCCTTAGATATTTCTAGAGAAAGATCGTGGATTCCTAGGCATGCATCTATAGTACTTAGCCATGCCCTTCCCATTATTATTGGGAAGTTGTCTTTACCGTTATTCACTTGTATCATTAGGAAATTAGCTAGGTATGACCACCCACACACAGTGGTGACGATGTCCTCCACCAGTCCCAAGGGAATAGTGATGGATTGGTCGGCCAGCTCTAGGCAAATATTTCTCTTCCTTAATGGAGGTAGGTTCAGGCTTTGTACATTTCTTGTGATATTAAGTTGACTCCAGAACCTGAATCCAGAAGAGCTTTGCATGGCTCATTCCCAGCAATTTGGAGATAGATTAGGGGGCTTCCAAGATCAGAGAATTTCCTGGGAAGGTGGCCAACCTTAATCCAATCAGTAACGACATGTGTTAACATAACCATATGCGTTGAGCTCAGTGTTTGGTTTGAAGGGAGCTCTGAAGCCTTATTTGATGGGAAGGCATTTAGAGGTTCAACTGCTTGTGTTTGTATGGGCTTGGTTGGACTGTTGGCTCTAAAGAAAGGTCTTTTCTTCATATGGTTGTCATAACCAATAGCAGGTTGAGGATTTATAGCCCTTGTGGCATTGTGTTGCTACAGTTGAGTAGGGAGTTCCCCTTGCATTGTTGAAGCGGGTGGTAATGGAGCTATTGATGTGAGAGTTATAGATGGATTTGAAGGATGGTATGTTTGTGGGTTATCTTCCCTAGGAGAAGGAGTTCTAAAGTACTCACTAGCTTGGTAGTGATGTTGAGGTGTAACATGACGAACAGAGTCACGTGGAGAGATTGGATGTTGCACGTAGTAGCCATATGGGTCAAGTTGTCGGTAGGGGTAGTGTTGCCTTGGTGGTGGCATCCCCCATGGCTGTGGGTATTGCCATTGTTGATATTCCTCAATGGGTTGTGGTGGAGTTCCACTTGGATAATATGTTGAAGGTTGGTGGAACTGCCTTGGGTTACCTTGGGGATAAGATAATCATTGGGGTTCTTGTCATTTATTTAGTCGTGGGTTGAGTGCTTACACCCCAGAATCTTGTAGATGCGAGATCACTGGGCAACATCCCTTAGGATGGTCATATTGACATATCTCGCATCCACCATCATTATCTATTTCTATATCCACAACCTCTTCTATGATGGCCATTTTACCCTTACCCTTGTTACGTGCATTTTCCACTTCTCTCTTTTTCTTTTTGTCATGGTCACTACCTTGCTTCCTAGACTCCTCTACAGTTTTAAGAGTAGTTTTAGACCTACTATCCAAGGAGTCCCACATTTGGTCTACCTTTGCTGATACTTTTGTTGTTAACTTTTGGAGAGAAAAAGTTTTCCTATTCACCATCTCTTTGAGTGGTGACTCTTCTTCCTCCTCACAAAATGTCACTCCCCTTTTTCGGAGGGAAGGATCTCGGTTGTATTCTTCTGCACTTGCTCTCTTTCATAGCTCACCTTCTTCTCTGGCTACTTGCTTTAGCAATCTAGGGATTTGATGAGACCTAAGCTCTGATAACCTTCCTTGGGCATACGTCCCAAGGGTTCTTCTTGTTTCATGCCTAAGTTCATCCACGAGATGACGTAGTTGATCTCGCTGCGAATAACCATGACCAGGGCAACAATGCTACAGTGCATAATAGCGGCCCATGGTAGCATCCAAGGGTTCATGATTTTCTTGCTTCCATCCTTGGATTTACTTCCACAGGTTAGACACTCAGGAGTATGTTTGTTACTTATAGTTGAATAGTTCTAACATTGTACTCCACCTCAGAATGGATTTCAGTTCTAAGGACTGGTACCAGCTTTCAGCTTCTTTCACTAGTGTCCTTGGGAACAACTTTAGTTTTTGGCATTTGTTTTCTATGTTTTACAAGGCACATGCATCGTGGAATTCTTGTAAATGATTTTGAGGATCAACATTGTATCCCCCTTCAAATCATGGGATGTTGTTCATGTATAACCTCTTGATCCTACTATCCTTTTGATGCCTTGTTGGAACTCTTACAGCCTCTGTTATATCTAGTATGCTTCTAGTTGCAAGTAGGGGTTCTTCATGATCATCTCATTCATAGCGTCTATGGTATCTATGTGGTTCCCTACTCTCCCTTCTTCTATGCCTTAATTCCTTAGAGTGCCCTTGTCCTCATTCTAGATTGTCTCATTGATGTTTTTCACTTTGTTTTCTCTTATCCTCACGATTGGTTTCCTATGACTGCATTTGGACACTAAAGGAGATGGTGAAGGTGACAATGAAGGTGAAGAAAAAGGAGAACCATTTCCATGATGGTGTTTTCTACCTTCTCTTTGGTGGTCTTGGTCAGAATCATGATCACGATCAGAACGTTCGCCCTTATCATGTGTTTGTGTTTCTTTGTTGAACACTTCATGTTCTTGGGTATTAGAACCAAGGTTGTGAATAGTGGAGTGGAGGTTTTGATACACTACCTCTTGACCACTGTTAGGAGGAGGAACATCATTTCGTGGGGAACCTGTTGAAGCAAGTTCACCATCCTCAATTTCGCTTAAAATGTGCGGAGCATCATGGGGTCATTTACCCTTTGAGGATGTGTGGTATCTCTCCTATCGGAAGTCCCTTTGACGTTGTGCTTCTATGGGATGATAGGATCTTGTGTCATGATTGCATGCAACGTATTCTGCGTATAAAAGCAGGATGCCTATTTGTGAGAGAGCACGAAGGAGCATGTTGGGGACTGATCAATATGGAGGCAACACTATGTTACCCTCCAAGTCTCTCCAATGCAGTTATTCATCTTGGTGCAGAATAAAGGTGAAGTTGGGTACATACTTATCGGGATGAGTATATACCACATGAAACTGTTGAGGAACTGGTAGATTCTAGTTATGTGTATTATTCCACCGACTACCTCTTTTGTTAGTCCTAGGCGGTGAAGTGCTCTTATGCGAAGAAGAAGACATCTTGTCTTGTTCAATGTGCGATGTACCGTTTTCTTATCTTCCTTTGATTAACTCTAAGGGTTCATTCTAATGTTCCAATGATATGAATGATTTCCTATGTTCTACGCAGCGCACAAACAACTAAGTCCTCAGCAATGGTGCCAATGATGAGTGGCGAGGTACCCCTACACTCAACCATATGAATACGAGCATTTCATGTGTGATCTGGTCAAACTCCAAGGACTAAGTGCTTATGCGCCTTAATGGAACACTTAGGATTGTCTTCCCAAACTTACTTGTATTGTCACGGTTGTATGGTTAAGTAAGCTTGAGGTATATGATTTTTATAGCTTTTTGTCTTTTTATGTCTTCTGCTAATATAGGAAAGGGAGAGAGAACTAAGTGACTAACGTACATTAACTAAGTTCCAAATGTTCCTAACACCAGTATCCATTCCCACTTGCCATACAAATCCTGAACCAGTGCAACGCTATTGGGATTACCAAACACTAATTGTTACTAGGTTATCAAGTGCTACACACATGCTCAATGCGGTTGTACTGAGTGTATTTAACTAAGGGGTTTGAAGGTTGAGAAAGATATTAATTAACTAGAAAAGCATTAAACAATCATTAATTACTAATTAGCTTAATTTGTATGCTGCAAGGTTTATCATAAAGTTCATCTTTATTGCCATACACATAATTGTGTTCAGGTACAAATTTCTCAAATAAAGATCCGTTCACTCTATGACTCCTACTGCAGGCACATAGAAATAATTCTAACTCTAGAATAATAGAAATACAAGAATTTGGCTAAGGGTCTAAGTCTAGCTCCCTTGAAAAAAGGGTGCCACCTCTTATTTATAGAAGATGAGGCAGGACGCGATATCATGTATGCGATATCATGGGTCATCACTCTAGAGGTCACTCATGGTCAGAATGGGAACATCCCACAAATAGGGCATGATTGGAAACATCTCCTTTACATTGACAAACTAGGCAGAAAATTTTTTACATTCAATGTTGAATGCCCTTACTACATTTTGCAGCTCCTGGTAGTCATTCATCCATCTAGCTATGTTCTTGGTAATTGATTTTTGATTTATGAAACGTGCCTTAAGAACTTTGAGTTCAGCTTTAGCCACTGTTAGCTTGTCCTTGGTGTCCTTGTGGTGTTTAAACTCAACCTTGTACAACAAGTATGAGCTAGCCACCTACTTCTCCAACTTAAAACATGGCCATTCAACAGTCAACATAGCTAGATTTACGTAATGGAGGTTGGCAAGCTCCATATACTCCATCATCTCCTTGATCTGCAACTCCTTTGTGTAAATTTCCACTTTGTTGTAGGCATCTATCCCATTAATGATGGGTTGCCAAACTTCCCTTTCTTATTGGAGTTGTTGTAGGGCATCATTTACCTTTGCCTTCACCAATTGGACATGGACATGTTTTTCATTTATTTCCTTTTGTAGACCAACTTGCTCTTTGTAATGATCTTTAACTTTCTCAAATTTGAGAGCTTCGGATTTCTAGGTGGCTACCTCAACTGCAGCCTTCTAGAGAAGGCCATGCACCTCCTCCATGGAGAGATTCTTGTTCTCTACTACCAATCTCCTTATTTCTATTTTTTCTATAGCTAGTTGCTCCTACTGCTGATGGATGAAATCTATTAACTATTGCTTGTGTGCATCAATGTTTTGCAAGTGATGATTCTCTATGATTAGTTGGACATTCTCCTAGCAGGTCTAATCTAAGGCCTTCTAAGTCTTGTATTGTGTTGCTTCTACCAAGGATTTGTAGAACATTGCCATTTCCATTGCATTCTCAAGCCTTTTGAGCCTAGACTAAAACTATTAGATAGCTTCATCTCTTGTGAGTGCTGGGTTGAGAAATGTGGGATGGACAATTTGGGCTCTTAGTTTGACAACCTCCATAGCCAAGCATTCATTCCACTCTTTGGCTATTTCGAGCTACTCATTCAATATAATGTTCTTGCCCCTTACCTTTAGAAGCTCTGACTAGGTTTCAGGGATGTTATTCAAAAGGTCAAAGATATCCGAAAGTGGTTGCCCGATTCCCACCTGTTGGTCTAATAGCTCTTCATGCTATGCTACACTTATTTTGCCACTTATAATTCCTATAGATGTCTGCACATCTTTGAGTGTAGTGATGTCTAGTGTAGGTGTCATAGGTGCATTGAGCATTTTAGCAATCCTATCAATGATCACCTATGCTATTGTTTCCTACCCTTGGTGCTGCATCACTAAAAACTTTGCCCCTTCATCCTCCTCCAAGCACACTGAGAAGGTTGCAGTGTTGCTAGAAATTTTTGGGAGTGGCTATTGTTCTGTGAGAGATACTATGAATTCTTTAGTGCTCAGATTTGACCTTGTAGGTAGTTGCATTCTTTGGGTAGAGAAAATGGATCCACCATCACCCATTAGATTGATTATTAGAGCCACCTCATTAAGGTGCCTCATGGCTAGTCTATCTAAAGATGGGTTCCCACCACTCATGCCTACTCTTTGCTCTTATTCACTCAAGAGCCATTCTCTATATTTACACAACCATTGGGTAGTTGTAGCTATGTTTGGCACTATTGTTTGAGTGGTAGGTGGTGCAGGTCACTGCTCCTCTTCTTGAATTGTAGTTGCAGGCGTTTTATCCTTCATCATTTTTGCCTAGTTGGTGGTCAAAATAGTTCTGACATCATCATTGGTGTAATGGAATATTCCTTCCCTTCAACAAAGTTTCTTGATGAGGCATGGAAAAGAGAGTATCTTCCTTCCACATTCATTTTCTTTAAAGTGCTTCTCCATCTCTAGATAGATCAACTATGGAAGGTTAATCGAGAATCTCCCACTGAGAGTGGCACATTCTTAGGTAGAGAAGGTAGTGATTTTGCTTGGCCTCACTATGGGATTGAGGTGGAAGGTTGCAATCTTAAAATGGATCCTCTCTACTAGTGTGAGTGCATCAACATCCATGCAATCAACACCACATCCATTCATTCTTGATGCTCATATCTGCTTACATTAGGATCTTGGTAAGGTTTGCCCCTATTTCGGGCAACCCAAGCATTACAGCAATGGCATGCACTAAGTAGGACACTGAGATGTCCTTGATCTTTACTATTTCTCTAGGCTACCTGTTATTCTAGAAGAAAAATATTTCTCCCATGTATCACTTCCCAATGGAAGTGATGATTGGCCACATGGGAGACCTTCAATTGATCTTGCGCTTCTCTTGGTGCATGCTCTAGGAAAGGGCCAAAGTTTAACTCTTGGAGCATCGATTTCTAGACCTCCCTCAATTTGATTTAATTTATTCAAGCCTCTGTTAAGGTCACCTTGAGGTTTGCTAGTTGTTTAGGTATATCATCCTAATAAGAGTGTTTTGTTGTTGCTGCTGCTAGTTCTAGAATCTATATGATAGATTCCACTTTTGCCTCCTCCCTAAGAGGACCTATGGCATGGGTTGTAAGTAGTTCTTCTTGTTGAGGTTGTTCTTGGCCTTGTCCCATTCTAAGCTATTTTCCCTTGGTTGGGATGGTCTTGCTTCCTACATGTGCTTTCCTTTTGGTGTCATCTACAGTTACAATCCATCCTTTAAAGTTTAACCAACTAATGAGAAATGCATGGATGGATTGTAACTTTAAAGTTTTTGAATACCTTTTCTCATTAGTTAGTTACACTTTGGCTAAGGTTGGACCATGGCAGATTGATTATTTTATTAATTATTTATTATAATTATCATTGAAGCTTGTTGGAAAGGTTTAACTCTTATAATTTAGTGTTTAACAATTGATTTTTTAGTTAAACCTTTTGGGAGTTAGAAAAATTACAAAAAAATTTTCTATAAAAAATGGTACATTTGTGGTCCTCACAATGAAGAGCTTATCTCTTGTAGTTGTAGGATCAAATAATGGAGTGATTAGAATAAAATATTTGTGAGTTATGGGCTCTAAAAGGTTCTAGGCTTTGAAAAATTGAAAAACTCTACGTTTGTGAGAAAATGTAAAATTTTCTAAGTGGGGTCACACCTATTTATACTATTTTTTTATTGCATTAATGGGGCCCCATATATGGGGCCTCATATATGGGTCTACTCTGTCAATGAGGCCCTGTATATAGGGCCCATCAACCAAAATTTTCAAATTTGAATATCTCCTGAAATATAATGAATTTTTCAATGAAATTGGGATTCATGGAATCCCAAAAAAGCCAAGAATATGATAAAATCATTGAAGAGGGTCTTTGAAAGCTCAAAAATTGAAAAACTTAATAGAGAATGTATGTAATGAATAAAATTTGTAAAGGAGTACATGGTCTGATGTGGAAGATGGGTGCACGAAAGATTTTGGCTGCAAGAATGTCTAGGGATAAGGTACTTAACAAACCTAACCAAGAGATATGCAAGTGGGTACTCCCCATAGTAAGCACATGTCCATTTTTCCGTCACATAACCTAAGGAGTCTGTAGGCCCCATAGGTGACTAATGTTCAATGGAAGTTAAGGACCAAAAATTGAAAGATACTACCTAAGAATTCAAATATGTCAAACCAAGACATGGAATCAAGAACATGGACACTAGTAGCGAGGTAAGTTATGGATAGCATAAATGAATGATGGAGAAGGGGGAATGGAACTCCCAACTAAGGTCATAAGAAGCCCATTATGAAGTTCATTTTTAAAATAATCAAAGAAGATCCATCTGTAATGACGGAAAATGTCGGTCGCTAGAAAATACCAAACAAAATCCGTGTACACAGTTTTAACCACGGATTCGTGTGAGGGCTATGCTGGAGAAAACGAATCCGCAGTGCCCTGAACGGTCTTTTCGATCAGACAGGGACTTACTTAATTAGTAAATCGACGAACATTATAGGTGTTTCGTGGAATGATTTGATTCGATAAATCGCGAAAAGAGAGGAAAACAATGTAGATAAATTGCAATAATGACAACGTTAACATGACAAAGGGAATCAGATTTAAGAGAAATGCGTGACTTCAAGATCTGTACTCTGACCCGAAAAAATGAGTATTTTGTATACAAAGCTACAATGGGAAGACTCCGATTATCTTGTGCGAAACATACACAAAATAATAAGAAAAACTATTTAACAAGGAGTGCAGAATGGAGCTTGGTCTACCTTGTAAGCCAAAGACAGAGTGCAAGGAAGGTCAAGCTCGGATGTCTATCAATCAACTGTGTCTGATTAATAGATCTTGCTAATCGCACCAGATGATCTCTCGATCTCTAATCTATCTTCTTCGCTTTGGGTAATCTCTGCTCAAGATCGCCAAGGATCACCGATGGGGGAACTGTATTTTTTCCAAAAGGTATGATCGCTCCTACTGCCAATGCTTGAAAAATGTCTCTTGTTTCTACTCAAGGATGATAATTGCCAAAGGTTGAAGATGCCAGCCGCCCCTTTTTTTTCTTCACCAGCTGGAGTATTTATAGGTTCGACAACATGTGGAAAGGGCACGGCCTTGATGACACATGTCTCAAACCTACAAAACACCGTTGACTTGACCATCTTTATGTTGAAACTCGTGATTACGCACAATACGCTCATCCGCATATTGTGCATATGAATAATAGATGTGCATCTGGCATTGTCCTAGCTGATCCTGGGCTACATTACGCTCGTTTGCGTTGCATCGCGTGCAAGAGCATAACAAAGCATGAAAATAATGGACTCAAGCTATTTTACGCTCATTTACGCCGCCAAGCGTAGTGAAGCGTAAACAATGATCAACTTGATGATAAATTACGCTGACGTACGCTGCGTAGCGTAATGAGTGTAAGGCGATCAATCTGCAAAGAGAAAGGAGCCGATCTGTTGTGCCTCCTTGGACTCTGCCTTTGACCTTTTTGAAGCTCATTATGCATGCTTTGCATAAGAGAGCGTAAATTCGACCCTGGACAAAAGACTTAGCAGAATATGCGAGAAGTCGCATATTACGCTGCTTAGGCCTTAAGCTTCACCAAATCTGCTGAAGTAAGTTACCTCTTGATGTCAGACTATGTTAAGCAGAATTACGCTAAGCATCATTATGCTATGTTGCGTAATGTAGCATAGAGACAGAAAGCATAGTAAAATTGAAATCTGTAAGGAACTTGGAGACTTGATGCCAGGTGCCGTTTCGCCTTGCTTTGCCTTGTTCTACCTTTTGGAATTCTGTCACGAATGTTTGCCTGAATTGTGAATCTTCACCTGAGGCCAATTCACAATTTCCACAGTGTTTCAATGGCCCCTCTTTGTTGATGGTTAGAGGGCTTGCCTGAAAGATGTCGATAAAGAATACGAAAAACTGGATAGGTAAAATCACCAATAGCATTTATCAATGGTTACTCCAGTGTCGTCCTGTCAACGCAGAGGAGCATAGATGAAGGAAATGGGAGATAGAATGGTATGGGAGGAAACAGGTTCAGGGAAGACTGAAATGAGGTTTGGGGAAGATGCAAATGAGGTTCGGGGAAGATGCAAATGAGTAGAGATAGCTTTTTCACGCATAAGCACTCAGGCTGTCTCCTACGATTGCATTTGCATGGAGTTATGCCATCATTTGTAGATGAAGGGGCTTGCATAGGTGAATTATGTTGAGTCTGCACTGCCTGGGTGAGATGTGTTTCATCCATTTTGCCGACCCCCCATTTTTTGCGTCCATTAGGTGAGTTGCGTTACGCCGATTTATGGACTTGATTGTAATGCGAATGCGGAAAGCGTGTGTTGCGTATGCACCTTTTGCGTACGGGAAGTAGATGGTGAAGATGCAGAAAAGTAAGAGCTAGGGGTAGGAGTGTAGGGAAGACAGGGGTGCACTCCTGAGTGGATAGGCTAACCTAAGTGGCCATCTCAAAGCGCTGTCTGTACCTCACCACTTAGATGAACACACCTTCGAACGACGTCCTCATAACAAGTAATTTGCAACCAAAGAAGAGAATAGAGGATACCATTGCCCATGCGAATTACCACGAGGTTGTTGAAACAAGTACTATTGGAAGCAAGATAAAGTGAACGGGCCATGAAGGAGGAATTGTAGCATGAGGCTAGAGTCTTCAACATTGACTCTTGGCCCAGCATATCATCGCCAAAGAACATCAGACTCAGCACACCTGATTGGTTATGTAAAGAACCAACTAGGTGAATCTGTGAAGCCAGAGCTTGATAGCAATGATGAGCAGAGATCCCCAAAGTCGTAATTGATGAGAACTCCTTTGGGGCTCTGGATGGTGAAACTAACCTCTTAGAGGTACCACCGCTGAAATGGGTGCAGTGATGGTATCTCCGAGGGGTCAGTAGTATGCCCTTCAGTGCATCCGAGGGATCAGCAGAATGTCAGTGAGGTAGTGACGCTGGGGCTGTCTCAGCATCCCACCCCATTTGTCTTGTAGCTACACAGAGATGATTACGCTCGCTTGACTTGCATGATGGCAGTTTGTGAGTCCCAGTTTTAAGTCCTGGTAGACTGTCGTTGCTAGTTTTAAGTCTCAGCAGACCATGGTCCCAGTTTGAAGTCTGGGCGGACCGAAAAATGCTAGTTTTTCATCATAGCGGATGGTGGCGAAGCTGATTTATGGTCTCAGTAGACCGTGCTATGGGTGTCAGTTTTGTGTCATGACCCAGGGACCAGTCTGTGCTGGTTTTACGTCTCAGCGGATGACTACTTACCTGCACCAGTTTTGTGTCATGGCGGACAAACGGTACCAGTTTAGCGTCGTGGTGGATGCGTGCAGAAAAGGCCAATTTTTCATCTTGACAGACTTGTACAACACTGCCAGTTTTACGTCATAGCGGACGGTTACAACTTGCCAGTTTTACGTCGTGGCAGACGATCAGTGCCAGTTTAGCATCGTGGTGGACGCGTGAAGGGAGTGCCGGTTTTCCGTCGTAGCGGACGGTTGTTGCCAGTTTAGCGTCATGGCGGATGATTATGGCCATACCTAATGTTCACACTGGAGATGCAGCTATATGTAGTACTGCTTCAGATATATGTGATTCATAGGATTTGGTAACTCGTTGCCATCAATATCTGCTAGCTTGAATGCTTCGTTGCCATACAC